>CAUHTR010000344.1:0-129488 GCA_959609185.1 Schmidtea polychroa | reverse complement strand
GAAAACTAAAAGCAAGAAAAACATTTTCAAATTGCTTAAAATCTTGGCCATACTTCCTATGACAACAAGTACGGTTGAAAGGTCATTTTCAACTTTAAAATATTNGGAATAAAATATTAAAATCTCAAAGTTCAACGCATTTATTATGTCTCTCGGTATATAGCGATGATGAAATGTTTTCGCTAATATTTAACAGGATAGGGAACAATAAGAGATAGCAAATTTTAATTTTAATTCGAGAACGAATTCTTTTTTAATGGGAAGAGATATGTTGAGTATAATTGAATAACAAAAGTTAAATAATGTTCCAAAATGAATAAAAATGGTCGGGGGGAAATGGCTACAATAAATGATATCATTCTCTCAAATTCGGAAAAGAATGAATGAAGTGAAGAAATTGGAAAACGAAAAAGATATAGCAAAATATCAATGAAATCGAAAAATGGAATGTGACAAGGTTATTTTTAATTAATAAGTGCAAATGAAAATGAGGAAAACAAAAACAATTTTCGAAAGGAAATCCCATATCTTTTGAGTTTATACAAGATAATAAATAAATCACTATATCAGTTGGAAAAATAAAAAGGCAAGAAAACGAAATAAAATAATATATCTCGACAGATGTGATCATTCGGGAATTAGAAATGCCCAAAGGAATATGCTGGGAAATAAGATAATTATTTACAATTATCAGGTATAAAAGGTAAAAAAAGACATTAATTGCAAAGGACAGAAGTATATATTGGAGAGGCAGAATTAGATAGGAGGATATAGAAGAAGGAATATTGAGAATTCGAAGAAAGAAGAGGTGAAATTGAAACCGTATTAATTATGGCTAAAATAAAATAGTCAAAAGAAAAATAGATAAAGGAATATGATTGTTAAATCAATAAGCCAGTGATGATCGAAATAATCACCAGAAATAATTAAAGTCTTGAGTCAAGGCAGGAAAGCAACCTGATCAATTGTGCGAAGTGTTAGCTACTAGCAACAGTTAAGTGGTCGTATATTTAAAAGTGTTCCTAATGTACTATTTCTCCCGAAATATTGTAATAAGAACTCAAAATACGTTTGAGATTTTGTAATCGTTATAACTGGTGTAACGGGTGTCATTCTAATCGTTATAATCATTTGTGGTATTCAATAAAGTTATAGTGTTCGGAATTCGTTATTGATGTTGAATAAAATAAGTTTGGAGTCAGATAATAGTTATTGATTTGATAAACCACCGAACATATAGTGTGTGTGTTTTTACCTAATTTGCGTTAGCGGCCCCTACTTTTAAAGTCGGAGTCATTCTTCAGTTATAATTATTTAAATTTTATTGGAATTTAATGATATAAAAGCGTTCAAAAAAAGCTACAAATATTTGAGTCAACTGAATGACTTAATATTTTCTAATTATTTAAACAAAATTATCAACCGGTTCGATAAATTTCGAAATTTTATGTCAATTATCGCAATTTATAAAAATTATAACGCGATATTATTTTCATGTTTTGAATAATTTATAATAAATTATTCACTTATTAATTATTAATAATTAAATAAGTAAGTAAATATTCAAATAAATTTCTGCTATAATTATTATTACAATTAGTTATATTACTGCAATTAGTTTTATTAAATCAATTGTGTAAAATGGTTGACATTGCTGAATTTAACAGGCAAAATTTAATTTTTCTGTTTTTATATTTTTCAATTTTATCAATTCTGAATGGCGAGAAACCGATGTCAATTTTTGCGAGGGCCCCACCATTTTATAATAAATGTGCCAATTTTACTGCGATTTGTGTTAAAAAAGGTAAGAAATACTTTATTAAATATATATATTCTTGAATTTGATGAAGCGCAATTTTGGTTGGAGTGATTCTGATATTTCACCGTGATCTTGAATCCCATTGGTGGATAACAAAGATTCCGTATTTTATTTCATTAATTCCGAATTTACGAAAATTATTTCAATTAACAATGTGAATGAAATTAAATTTTTTTGCAATTGTTAATTTATAATTTTATTATTAATTATTTACATTTACATATAAATTTTTCGAGTTTTATTTACATAAAATTTATTTTATTGATTTTCTTGACTTTTAGAGCTCTAATATTTTGTTTAAAATTTCACTCTTGAATATTTATTGTCACCAACAAAGCATGAAATTTATTGATTTTTTCTATTACTGTTGGTAGACTTTGTTGAATGAAAATAAGAATTATAATATATAAATTTCATAAAAGACATGTTACAATCACCACACTGGTTGATTGCATTATACATTTATTTTTTGTCGATTGCCCTTTTCTAATACATTTCGTCGTTTTCTTAATGCTTTATTAACAAGTTTATAATTTGAGTATATCACTGGCATTTCATTGTTTTACATTTCCGTTCGAATTTTATTCACCTTTACTTTGAATTCATATACAAAAATATTACTTATAATCAAAATATGATTTTCCATATAATAGATGGGTAAGAGCTTACAAATTCACTTATAAGTTTCGAGCCCTACTTGACGGAAGCTTAAAGTGTGAATTATAATTTTTCTTTTCGCGCTAAAGAAATTTGAGTTTGGAATATTGATTTTTATGTGCTAGTGGAAAATGGAAATTGGAAATTCTGACTTTTGTCAAATGCACATTTTTTCTGACTAAAGAACTCTTATAACCAAGAATTTTTTGGACCATAAAAAGTGCTAATATTGATTTTCAAGTGCTAAATTCTGCTGAAGTTTTTGTGTTACGATTCATCACAGTTGAAAAAAGTGTGGTCACTGGGTCTAAGAGTTCATGGAGTGAAGAGTCATTGATAGAAATGAGTCAGGCTACAATATAATGCGTCACACATTTTGCTATGATTCATGGTCTCTGTTTCTTGGTGTTCTAAAATGATTATGTGAAAAATGGGTCAAGTATCTATTTAATGACATCAATTGATGTATTGTCGTAAAATTTCAAAATTCAACATAGTTTTTGTTAATTATGCACTTGTATTGCAAAATATTTATTAACGCATAGTTTAATTATTATTTCATTATTATTATTATTATTGATATTATTATTTTTGTTTTATTATTATTAATAACATTAATATTATTATTATTTTTTTTTATTATTATAAGTAAATAAAGATTACTAAAATTATTCATTAACAATTAAATTGATATGTTTTCGAAACCATACAGATTTTATGCAGGGAATGATATGTCATGGATTATCATACTTGATTTTTTTAATAAATGTTCAATTCAATGAAACTCGCCGCTTATCCATTAGAATTTTTGAAATTTAACATAAATATTAATTTTCATTGTTGTATAAGTGCTTATTTTGTTAGTTTTATCACTAAATTGATCAATTTGGCATCTAAACATATGGTAAAATTAATTCGGTCATTGAAATCGTGCTCATTTTCAGGTAACATTTAACAAAATTAAACATGGTCTTCGGAGGTATCATTTAGCAAATTCTTAGGTCACTTGTCAGAGTTATATGGTCATCATAGCAAATTCATCGTTTCTTTGGTGATTTATGTAAATTTGGTCCAAAAACATCAGTTATATTAAATAAAATCATAGACAATTTACTTAGAAATGTAAAATTTAACAAATCATACAATTTAGTTATATTTGTTAGAAATTGGTAAATTTGGTGAGTCGAATTGTAGGATAACAACTTTTGGTAACATTTCTATCTTTAAATTTCTGTGTTGCTTCTGACGAATTTACCAAAATCGAATACCAACACCCAGAATTTGTGGTGTTGTTGTTTATTTTGCCTATTTTCAAGAAGTTCAAGCTTAAGCATATCTTTAATAGCAAGTCAGTATCGCAAAATCCCTACCCTCCTGCCAATATATTTATTCTGAAAGCATGATTCTGAATCTCTTTAATTGTCACTGTTGGAATAACTTTCAACATCATGGTATAAATCCAAGATTTCACGTTTCCAATTTCATATCTTTCATATCATTATATAAATCACTTTCATTTTCATTTGCCATTTTTATTAAAACTTTGTTGGGCTTGGCTAGAATAAAGTTTAAATGCACAGAAATCTATTTGCAAAATAATAAAATTTTCAATGTAACAAAATGCGAAAATAATAATTGTAGTGGGAAAATTGAAAAAATAAAAAAATTAATATTTTTCGGGGGAAACAGATATCAGCGGGTTGCAAATGACGAGCCAAACAGGAATGTAATGTTTAAAGTGATTATGGGTCCCCAGGCAAAGGTATTTAAAAGAAAGACGATAGTTTCCTAGAAAACGAGTTCTTCACTCAGCCAAATTGTCACAACATATTGTAAAAGAAATAATGAAACAGTGATCAAAGCGGAAAAGAGAGCAAAATAGTAAAGAAATGTTTTTGAAGTAATCCCACATTAGTCTATCAGCACAAAATCAAGTAAATTTATTGCAATTGCATTGGCAGAATTCGAGAAAATTGTAAAGTGTATTATTAATATAAGTTACTTCTGTTGAGTCATTACTTTGATCAAGAGCATGTGGAGTTAAATTCTCAAATATCCTACTGAACCATATAAAACAACTCAAGAACTTTAATAATCTCAAAATAAATTTAAAAATAAACACGAAAATTTAATTCAAAACTTTTAATTTAGTTTGAGTCCCAAAGAAAAATCTCCAGTAAAACAACGTTTCTTTAACATAAAGTAATAACAAATCCAATTCTTAATTTAAATTTTTAATTGTATTTTTAGTTTTGTTAATCATAAATTAATTAATTAATATATTTTAGTTATATTAATTTACTTAAAAAAATAATAATTATAACAATAATAATAATTATAATAAAAGAAGTAATAATAATAACAATTATAACAATGAATAATAATAACAAAAATAATAATGAAAATTATAATAATTATTAACTAGAATGAAGATCTTAAATGATTCATATTTAAATTCATTAACAACTTGAATGTTCAGTATTTAAGATAAATATTTACTGGATTATTATTGAATAAAATTTAAAGTTCTTTTGTTATTCATTATTTTCATTTTTATGATATTTATTTACTATGTTTTGGATAATTAAAATTTTTAATTGTTATTTTTACATTAAATTGAAATTTATTTTCAGGTGATGAACAGTGCAAACAATTGGTGAACGCTTGCAAACGTAAAAATATTTCATGTAAATAATTATTATTTTATTTATGACTTTCAGAATGCCCTCCTAGGAATAAAACAGTAATATGTAAATTGTTTTAATTATTAATTAATTCAATTGATAATTAATTGATTTTATTTAGTGCTACAGGAAATATTGAGGATTATTAATTGTAATTTATTAATTATTAATTTACTAAGATTTAATGTTTCAGAAATTGATTTCGTTTATGATTTTTCTTTCAAATTATTTCGAAAATTATTTATACTTTAATATTCCAAATGTCCCATAACTTACTAAATTACTCGATTTTACATTTCTATAATTTTAATTGGTCTATAAAAAATTAAAATAAAATATTATCAATAATATAAAGTTTTAATGTACCAATTTAATTTATAAAATTTTTATCCTTACTTGAATAAACATGAAATTTATTAACAATTTACAAAAGTCTAAACATTTCATTTCGAGGTTTATTTTAATTATATAATGATATTAAAACAAATAATATTTCATTATTAAAGAACAAATGTTTTTAATTGATTAGACTGTAAGAATTTTCTTTTCCATTTATTTAATATTGGTAAACATTTAAATATTTTCATTATAAAATAAGTAGATAATTAAAACAAAATTTACTTCAGGTCCACTGATTTATTTTATGATCGCCATTTGTAAGTGGAAAGACATATTTTAATATAATTGCTAAACATTTCAATTCCAGTGATTTTCAATTTTGTTATCGTTCTTCTGCTGGTCTTTGAGAATCGGTTCAAGCTTATCAGTAAGTGAAGGTGGTGAAGCTCTTCAAATTTTCGGTTTTGTTGTGATTTTGATTTGATCATCCAGTGAAAACCTCAGCCATAATAATAGTTAGGGTATCAATTTAATATTCACTGTGAAAATTATATTAATAATAGAATTTAATTTATCAAGGTTTTACTTGTATTTTGAATAAGTATTTTAATAATTATTTATTGTTTTACCACATTATGATTCTACACAAGTGGATTGGCAATTCTTGCTCATTATTACACCTTTAGCGTATATTTATTACTCATTTATTGCATTATTCTTGATCTTCTATTTCACTACTTTGATAGTAGAATAGAGCTTCCCAAATCTCCCTACTCGACATAGCAATATATCATTACAAAATCAAATTCAAAATATTTTGGTGGAAGTTTAGCAATGTAAGAATTCAAGTAAAATAGTCCTGAAAAAGAATGATTTTTCTTGAAATATATTTCATTTGTAAGTATGAAGTGATGATTCCTTGGTAGCAGCATTAATTCAATTCATTATATAATTAAATGGTAATATTTACTGAAATTGCAAAGGACTATTTTTGTATTTGAAAATTCTTTCATTTTATTGAATATATTCTTCGTAGCAAAAGGCTTATATTATCATTAACTGTTTAATATTTCGGTTGTCTTCATGTATTCGATATATTGCTGGTTGTTCTTTAAAATATGAATTTTTTTCACTTTAGTTATCACAATTTCAAACAAAATAATACGTTAATTGTATTTATTACGTATAAAAACTACTTTTGTCATGAAACAAAAGGATAACCCTTGTGGTAATAGAATATTTCATGCACGTATTTAGTGTTATTGTGTAGGTTAGATACATAAAGCGCTTATATACATATATATATATATATATATATATATATATATATATATATATATATATATATATATATATATATATATATATATATATATATATATATATATATATATATATATATATATATATATATATATATATATATATATATATATATATATATATATATATATATATATATATATATATATATATATATATTATATATATATATATATATATATATATATATATATATATATATATATATAAAGTATTATTTATTTTTGTTAACACCTTGCTATAATGTAATTAATATTTTTAAAATTTTAATCAATATTTATGAAATTCTTTTTTCGTATATTTAAATTTATTATAATGTTTTAATTGTTTAGTTTTGTTTTTTCTTAATTTCTTAATTTTTATTAAATAACTTAATTATTGTATTATATTAACTCCAATAATTATTGCAATAATTATTACAATTTAATTATTTTATTTATTAGTTTTAATTATTTATGCTTACATTTTAATTATTAATTATTTTACTATTTTTATTTGTTTTATTTTATCTTTTTTATTTAGTTGTTATTATATAAATGTATTTAATAATTTAATATATTAACTAATTATTTAATTATTTTGTTATTACTTACTGACATAGTTTCTTAATTATTTATAACTATTTGATAAAATAATCTAATTATGTGATGAAGTCCGTTGTAATATTCTATAAATAATAATTATGTTCAGAATACCTACATAATAAAATTAGATAATTATTAAAGTGAGTAAATGAGTAAAAAACGTATTAAATAAAGGAAAAGAATCGATTAAATCAAACAATGAAATACGATAAGGTCATTCTTTATTGAAAAGTACAACAAGAAGAATAAAAAACAATAGCAAAATTAAAATTAAATTTGCATATCTCGATAGCCTCTCAAAGTTAACAAAAATGTGCTACTGGATAAGTCGGAAAATAACATTTCTAAAAATTATATATTTCGACAGGTATCAGAGATAATAAAAAATACGGAAGGATCCAAGAGAATATGTGAGAAGTAAAAATAATTACCTGTTAGTGTTATTGACGGCAGATTATAAAAGCAAACATAAACAGAGTTGAAAAGTGAAAGAGAAACAAAGTTTAAAAAGAAGACATACGAGAAAACAGAATTAAAAAAGGCAAAGTGAAATATGAAAATATTGGAGAAAACATTGTCGGATTGAAGAAGCAATCTAAAACAAATTAAAGCTATTATTCCAAAGTATCAAGTAATTTCAAGTTAAAGTCAGGAAAACAACTAGACCCATTCTACCGATTGTCAAAATCAGGAACAGAAGTTATGTGGTTTTGAATTCTGAGTTGTGTTTTTGATGAAAATGTATTACATTTAAAAACTAAATAATATAAACTAATAAATAAAAATAATTAAAATAAAATATTTAATTAAAATAATTAAATTAATTTACATAAAAATAGAAATAATCACTAGATAGGCACAACATAAATAGATATCCCATTACTTAATATCGCTATATACGGACGCTAAAAATCATATAATATAAATTATATTAAAGTGGTATACTCACATGTGCGTTCATGCGCTCACTCCACGCTAATAATAATGTTCCATGAGATTCTAAAAAAAATTAATTTAATTCAAAAAAAATTCTTTATTTATTCAAAAATCTTAAAAACATTTTGAATTATTTTATCACTGGAATTAGGTGCTAGTTTTATTATTTTAATATTCTTTTTATAAATTAATTATAAATTATAAATTATCTATTTCAGCAAAGTTCTGTTTCGGATTGATAAAAAAAAGTAATTATGAATTTAATTTTTATTTTAAATAATTAAAATAAAGTTTTTTGTGAAATGAATATCTTCAATTATTGACTCTTTTCAAACTAAAATAAAATGTCAAAAATGTCAAGATGGGGATTTCAAAGTTAAAAACTACGCGATAAAACACTTAAATAAATATAAAAATTTAATTAAAAATTATTGTAAAATTATGTTTGTTAAAACTTTAATATAATTTTGTAAAAATAATAATGATTCTTTTATGAAATCAGCATAAATTAAATGTTAGACAATTAAATGAGAAAAAACCCCTTCGTTACAAAATATTTATTTCAAATTTAGGCCGGGAGATGAAAACAGACCACGAAGACGCTGAATACAATATGTTGAGGTTGGTGGTGAAATATGAAATTAAAAGATATTGATGTGGCTCCCAGCGTATTTTATTTGGTAACATCAACAATGAATTCTGGACAATATAAACTTTTATTAATCAACACAATTGATTATCAATGTACAGTGACACAAATATGTTGAGGATACCTAAATAATAATTCATAAAGAAATAAATAAAATTACCTGGGGGAAGATCGCCATCACAAACGGGACGATCTATAGAAACTCAGAAAAGAAAACGCAAGTGAAAAGAAATCAAAAATGAGAAAGAGAAAGGAAATAAAAGTTATCAAACAGGAAAATAAAAATCAAGGTCAGTACTAATTAATTAGTACAAAAAGGAAAAGGAATTTTGAAATCAGGGAAAAGGAAAACAACAACATCCTTATCTCGACAGCTTGCCGGTGATAATAGAATTGATGGGAGAAGGCGGTCGAACAAGAAAGGAAAAAGGGAAAAACAACTTGACAGCTGTCAGAGATAAAAATGGGGCAGTCGGGGAAAGCAGGAGATGGAAAGTGGAAAAACACTCGATTATCTGGAGTGCCACAAGAGAAGCGAACTATATAAGGGAAAACTGGTGAACATGAAATCAGAACAAATTGAGAGCAAATTTAGACAAATTTGGATCGAAAAGTAGAACGGAAACAGAATGAAGTTGAGAGCAAAACGGAACAAAATTAGAGGCAAAAAGTAGAGTAAAATTAGAGACGACAGAGTAAAAAGGGGAATCAAAACAGAGTGAAAAGAGAAGTTAAAGAATCTTTTATAAAATTGAATATAAAGTAAAGGTGTAGTAAATAAATTGTGTGGTCAAAGCAAATAGAACAATCGATCAACATATTCTGTAATTGAGTAGTTGAAGGCTAGTGATTATTGCTGTGGTTACAGAAAGGGCTATTCTTCACGTAGTGTCGAAATAAGCTCTGTGTGATAAATTGGTTATAGTTAATTGGTTGTAATTGAAATTTGTACTATTACGTGTGGATATTAATAAAGCTTATTGTGTTCGAGAGTGTTGAATTGCGAATTAATAAACACGCTTTGGAGCCAGATTAAAGGTTTGAATTTACAAATATTGTCACCAACTCAATAACCCAACAAATTAGTCAAAATTACAACAACGACTTTAAATGCTTATTAAAACCAACCAGGAGGAAAAGCACGCCTGTAACACAATTCGATATTCACAACCCCTTTAACTACTGTTTCTGGTTTAAACATTTTGTAGAATTGGTTTAGTTACTTTCCTGGCTTGAACTTGAAATTACTTGATACTCGTGAATAATAACTTTATTAATTTGTTTTAAATTTCTTTTTCGAATCTAACAATGTTTTTTTTCAATAAATTCTTAATTCACTTTGTCTTCGCATTTTCATTTTTGTTTACTCGTCAGTCTTTTCGTATTTAGAATTATATCTCCCAGTTTCTTTACAAATAATTCTCTAAATCCAACTTTTGTTTTGCTTTTTTATAGTCTGTCATCCAATTAAAATTAGAATTAATTAGAAATATTCTAAGTAATTAGACTTAAGATATTTCCTGACACCTTTGTTAATACAATAGAAGTTATTAATCCATCTTTGATTTTAGTAAAATTGCTGTAGTGCTTCTGACTTCCACATTAATAAAAATATCAACTTAATAATTAAACTTAAAATATATTATTAAATTAAAATTATTGTTTAAATATTCTTTTTATTCAAACACATCATAAACAATTCATGCATATTTCGACATCTCAATCGTTAACTCTCATCAAAATCAATAAAAAATATACTGAAACCTTTATTTTCATAAATGAGATCTCTCTGCTGATGAGCTTAATCATCAACACCTTCTAATCAATCAAAGAAATTTTCTTCAGAATACTAATTCACAATTCTAGTGATTCTCATGATAAAGTGATAAAGAGAACCGGACCGACCCATCCGTCTTCGATTTCCAAAAGGAGTTAATGATAAAAATAATTCCGGATAAAGATTCCAATATTTTCATATTGTACGATACTGAAGTCAACATGCCGAAATGCGAATTCATCAACAATCTCAGTACAATCACCAGATCAAGTGCCGATGCTTTCATGAAAATACTGGATGCTAGAGCAAATATTTCTATGATCGTTTTCAATAAAAACTTTATGCAAATTAGTTTCGTCTCTAAAATTGTAATTAAAATTATCATCGGTAAAATCATAAATATTTTGTTATTTTTATTAATATTTTATTTATTTTCATGATGATTTTCAATTTCACAATTATAATATTTACATAATTATTTTCGTGTCTACATCGTTTTAATTTAATATTTAATAGATAAAAATAATTAATAATAATTAATAGTTAATAATTGTTAAAAACAATACAAAAACAAACAAATGAATATTAAAAAAAAATAATTGTTTCTCAATTTAAATCAGCCATGTCCAACTCAAATTACTCTTCGGGCCAAAATGTAGATATTTGAAAGCCATTGGTTCGCACTCCCCTGAACAAAAAAATTTCAATTTTAGCGCACACTCGTGCACAAAAGAGACAGGTACACACAAATTAGCTCGGACATACACAACGATATATATTTAATTATTTTCTTGGAAATTTTAATATCAGCTGTTAATTAATAGTTAATAATTGTTAAAAACAATACAAAAACAAACAAATGAATATTAAAAAAAAATAATTGTTTCTCAATTTAAATCAGCCATGTCCAACTCAAATTACTCTTCGGGCCAAAATGTAGATATTTGAAAGCCATTGGTTCGCACTCCCCTGAACAAAAAAATTTCAATTTTAGCGCACACTCGTGCACAAAAGAGACAGGTACACACAAATTAGCTCGGACATACACAACGATATATATTTAATTATTTTCTTGGAAATTTTAATATCAGCTGTTAATTTTGTAGTGACACAGCGTAATTGATTAGTCAAATTTGCATCGGTAAGCCTGTTACGGTCTTTGGTTTTCACTAATTTTAATCATGAAAAAAATGACTCACAACGACTTGTTGTGCTGTTTGCTGCTACAATACACATAGCAAATTTTTTCATGTATGGAAATTTATATTCCTGTATATATTTTGCATAAAAATCTACTATATTAATGTCCTCAAACTTAAATTTCATATCTGACTTGGACTGTAGAATCTACAAATGACGAAATAATAATTATGGTATGAAATTTACTTTTTTACCAAAAGGTTTTGGCGCCTCCTCTAGCCATAGGCCGCGCCTCACAGGCTGGAAACCCTGCTGTAGATCGATAAGTTCCAGTTGTAAATAATCTGGAGCTGAATTCACATCAATATTAAATGGGCAATTGGAAATATTGAACATTTGCATGAATTTTTGTAAGTGAGCAAATCCTTTTTCAAACTCTTCAAGAAGATCTCTAATATTATTTGAATCATGCGAAATTGGTTTATTTACAAGTATAAAAGAAAGAGAGGAACTTGAGAGAAATAAAAGATATTAGCATTTCGAAATCATATAAATGGGGAAAATGGGAGGCATTATTCGATTTCAGTTGATTTTTATAAAATTTCAATTTTGCAATGTCTTTTATGTCTTGATAGGAATTCGTAATTAATTTCTTTTCTCCTTTGAAGATTCTGATTTAGTTCATTTATTTTAGTTGTGATATCTATTAAGAAACACAAATCCAACAAACATTTTTCATCGTATAATTGTGGAACGTCATCGCCGTTTTCATTCATAAAAATTCTAATTTTTTCTCTGAGGTTCCAAAATCTTAATAAACATTTTCCACGACTCAACCCTCGTATTTTGGCGTAATATATTAGATCACAGTACTCGGACTCCAATTCGCAAAGGTATTGTTGAAACGAGCGGTGCTTTTAATAAATAATTATATTTTATATTGTTAATAATATTAATGACAACTGACATCACATGAGACATATTCAATGCCTGAGCACATAAATTTTCTATATGTAAAAAACAATGTCAAATAAATAAATCTAAAACTGATGAATTTTGTCCCAAGCTTTCAATATGTTTGCAAATTAAAGTAACTGCTCCTATATTTCCCCTATCATGGACGGTGCTCCATCGGTTGTAATACCAATAAGTCTTTTTTAATCTAACATTTTAGAACAGCATCTTTAATATCCATGCCCGTTGTTGTATCCTTCAGACTCATAAGATAAGGAGTTCTTCTGTTATTTTCAGCTTATTATCAACTCCGCGAATAAATATAGCAAGTTGAGATGTATCCTTGATATCGGTTGTTTCATCTAAAATCAAGGAGTAATACACAATTCGTTTGGTGTGTTCAGTGAGATTTAGGAAAATTTCATTGGAAGTTTCATCAATTCTACGTGCAACAGTTTGATGAGAGAGACTTATTTGTTTATAAATATGAATCTTTTCCGGATTAATTTCTTCAGATGCGGCAATTAAACATTCTTTGATGTATTCTCCATCCGAGAAAGGTTTCATTTTTTAGCAATAATTTGAGAAATTTTAAGCTTGTGCTGACAATGTCATTTGATTGTTGATTTTGTTTTTGAAACACATTTTGCTGAGACTTCAAATTAGCTTTCAGTAAGTCTAATTTGGCCTTGCGTTCACCACCAGAAAGCACAGAAAGTTCCGTATGTTTTCATAATGTCTTCGTATGTTATAAGTTTTAGCAGTAATTGTTTCGCGACAAACTAAATCATACCGCGTTATTTTTTACTTGTACGAAAAAATAATAATCTTCCCAATTATTTTGAAATTGTCTGTTTTCATTTTCTAAGTTTTCATTTCTTCCTCCCGACATCGCAATGAGAATATTATGGACAATTTAATTTATTCGGGAATAATTCAACTTTAATGAAATTATTATAAACATTTATTATTTTATTTAAATTTATTTTAAACATTTAAAATTCAATAAAAGGCAATAAAATATTGAAATAATATTTGATATAGAAAGATTGTTGATAGTCGTCAAACTAGACGTTAATAATGTATAATATAGAAGTTTTATGAAAAGTCATTCGACCATATAATAAAAATTATTTGTTTTATCGACAATTAAAATTAAAATCTGAATTTGTGCGAATTTCTTATTTTATCTATCGGCAGCATGCGGCTCGCGGGCCGCCAGTTGGACATGGCTGATATACATCATTATTGGTGAGTTGACATAAATATGTAAAAATTAAATTTGGATAAAAAGCATTTAAAATTTTTTTAATAAAATTTTTATTTGATATGTTCAGAGGGAGGTATAAAATGGGAAGCAAATTAAAAATTAAGGCCGAGAACAAAGCTAAAAATAGTCGGGAGTCCCTAAGAAACAATATTAAAAAAATTCAAAATAAATAATTGTTTAATTCAAAGTTTGTTGAAATCATAAATCATTCCGATAGACAAATAAAAATCCCAACAGTTTGGCAGGGGCAGTAACGGCAATAATTATTAATTTCCCGCAGAAATGTTGTTGAGCTGGAGATATTCCCAACAAGTATAAAAGAAAGAGAGGAACTTGACAGAAACAAAAAATAATTGTTTGGAGTCGGGAGGAAAGGAATAATTTTCACCATCCGAAAGCATAATTCGGTGGACTTATTAGAGAGAAATTTGGAGTAGATTTCATTGCTATTTTGTGATTGGTTATAAAGAAAATGAAAATTATTATTGGTTGGATTTTAAATTGAAGGAATGCTCGGAGTCAGAGTCAAAGTTATTCCTAAAGCAAATTAATTATAAACTCAAAAATATTATTAAACGTTTTGAAAATATTTAATGTAATTTCCTTTTCAGAAGATGTTAATAAATACCAATTGATGCAGAGCAGGAAAGGGAGAATTGAGTTCTCGAATATTTTGGGTATGTTTATTTTATTATTAATATGAAAACCAAATAAATAATAAATTGCCCCTTTCACTTATCATTCCTTTGACAGTCAAATTATTAAAACTTTTTCAGTTCATTTTAAAATGTTTGTTGCTGATAAAAATATTTAATATGAAAAATTATTTTATATACGAAACGATTGACACAATCAGGGCAAAATATATCTATAGGGGCATAATTGCCATCTATTGCCTAAGCAAATACCGAAGTTTGTCCCTCGACCAAAGGAGACATTGGTTACAGTTTGTTGGAACTATAAAGACTTGATTCGTTACAATTCAGTGAAATCATTACAACTGGGATTTATTGCCATTTTATGCAATGAAACTCGTTATTTCATAAGAAGCCTCCAAATTAAAAGTCCCAAAAGAAATCCTCAATATATTCCAGAGATTATTCCCCTAAGAATTAGGGCCTAAGTAATATAATTTGTAAAGCATCAGATAATATTTGCAAATATATTTATATCAATCACATTTTGCTGGAATGCCAAAGGTGGAGCAGCTATGCTGAAAGGCATTGAATTATACCTCAATTGACCCAGCCTTGTAGAAATGTTGCTTTAATTTTACTTTCTCCTCCAATTCAACTCAGTAAAATGCTTTTCTTAAATCTATCAATGAAAACGATCTGTAAGAATCTCGCATGCCAGCAACAAAGGTTACCATTGAAATCATGATGAACGAATTGCTAAAGAACCATTACTAAAGAAATCACTAAAATAAATCCTCTTGTTGTGATATTATTTCTGCCTTCTAGGAGATTTCGGAACAAAATTGAAATTCCAAATACCTGGAGAGGATAAGGTGATAGAACTGCATGTTTATGGCAATGACAATGTTGTCAAAATCAAGAAACATATTTGCAAGAAATGGCCCAAAGCTCAATCAGATAGTTACAAAATCATGAAATTGATATATAAAGGGAGCTGCCTTGATGACAATCAGAATATTATGTCACACATTAGGTCATACAGAGGTGTAATAATATGCCAGATGGATTATTCTGTGAATGCGAGGTAATTAGTGACCCCATTGATTGTTGATCAGTTGATCTTATAGTGATATTCTCGTTCTGCGCGTGAATGGCATCAAACGGGACACTGAGCTCGTTCAAATTAATAAGAATAAAAGGATTTCTGATCTGAATCAGATCTTGTGCAAATTATTCAATAGTGAAGGCATTTGCATGTTTGTGAAACCTGTCAAAGATGAGCGATATTCTTGCTTGAATAATCATCAGTTGACTTTGAAAGAAGCGAAATTGTGTAACAAAGATCGCATTGTGGCAGTCATGGAGTATTTCATATATTTATTATTTATTTTACATTAATTATATGGAGGAAATCCGTGAGAATTAGATTTCTATCAATCCTTAATGATGAAGATCCCTTTGAGATTCAGATGTCGCCGTCTGAATGCATTTCGTCTCTCTTTCAGAGTGTCAAACGAAAATTTAAATCTGAAAATTTTGTTTTAATGATGAATAAATTTGATTCAAAATCAAAGCAATTTCTGTTCGAATATAATATTGGTGATGACAGCCAGATTAAATATTGCAGATTTTATGAGTACCTTTGGTTGTTGCTTACTGATTTCATTGCCATCTCATTCTAGAATGGACGCGCAGAATCCAGAGGTGAAACCTACAAAGGTACCACTACTAAGGTAATCGCATTTAATTCATTAAATTTGTCAAATTTGAATATATCAAGGTTTAGCGTTACCAGGATATTTGGGAATCAAGATTCATCAGAAATATGCAAAGCAACGGATAATATCTCCAATAAAGAGGTCGCTTTGATGAAATATAAATTACCAGATTGGAAGTCCTTCATAAGCAGTTCCAATTTGATAAATGAGCTAAGGAAACTGGAAGCAGCAAATGCAAATGAAAGATTTGTGCAAATATTTGGTATATATAAAAGTGTGGACTCAGTCTCTGTGTCCATGGAATTGATGGCTGTATGATTTGGATCCTGTTGACCAATATCTTGAATATTGCATTTAGATGTCATTGAAAGACTTTCTATTGTTGAAATTGCCAAAACTAAAAGGCCTCAAATGAGCAAGTTATCAAATGGTCCCGACAAATCCTTGAAGGACTCGCCTGCCTCCATGATCACGGCATTGTATATGATAACCTCACAAGTAATATCTCTCTCAATGATATCTATATGCATGTCCATTCAGTGTCACACATTCTATTAGATAGCAAAGAGAACATCAAGCTATCCAGCATCAATATTGGTAAAATAATTGGTGAACCTAAAATCAATGAAAAGAATGAGAGCTACTTTGCTCCTGAGAAATTGAACAATGAAGTGTGGACAATAAAGGCTGATGTGTGGTCATTTGGAATTGTGCTGTTGGAAATTATCACCGGTATGATCCTTCTCTATGTTGTGCAATATTTGATATTAACATGCAGGAAAATGTTTCAATTTCAGAGCAAAAGCTGAAACCAAAAATGATGCTGAATTCTTTAAAATTGATTATAGCAAATATAAATTCCCGGAAGGAATAAATAAAAGGTTCCAGGAGATCATTGACAGTTGCTTGGTTGAGGATCCAAATTGTAGAATATCTGTGAAAGAATTACTACAAAGCGATTTACTGACAGCCCTTTGAAGGGTTCTCATTATTCCTTGCATATGACGGACACGAACTGATTTGATTAATTATTGCCCCAATATTTATTATTTGTCATTATAATTATATTATTGGGTATTTGTGTTATTTTATGTTTGATTGCAGCTGCTGATTTGTGTGACTCTGGATTATCTGCTTTCTTCGGGTTTTCATTTTAATAAATTGAATAATTGGCATTTGCAGTTTTCTTGATGATTTCCTTTTGTAATCCTTCATATTGTATGACCACATTGAGTATTTCTAGCAAAAGGGTTTTATTCTTTAGAAACTTTTTTGAAGAGTTCCCACATTCACTTGCAAATAACGGATCCTAACTGATATTTGTAATTGTTGCCCCTTTCTCATATGAATTATCAAATTTTCTCCAGCGCAACCCAGGCTACAATTATTTTCTGCTCAACGATGGTACTGCACGAGACGAGGAAGCACTTACAAAATATGAGCACACCCTAGTGCAGTAAAATTGTCGAGTATCCAAATGTATCCGCGGACTATCAATTGAAGATCTTTGTCCGTCTTTCTTGGTCCCCAATTGATTGATATTTAATTTTTATATAAAAGATTTACAAGTTTGTAATTTATGGTTATCCAATAAATTATTTATTGTATTTTTGCAGAGATTATTTAACTGTAGTTTACTGCCCCTGAATAGATCTAATTGACCTAGACTTAGTGTTTAAGGTGTTATTAGTGTGAATTTGAAATAAATAATTATGTCATTATATAGCGAAATAAATTCTATCTATACATTGTTTGAATGAAAATATTTCTAGTTGTTCAAAATGGTGTACTACAAATGAAATTTTAAATTTTCATTACGTCATAGTCTCATTGAATATGGAATTTAATTTCAAGCAATAGTCTTTGAAATTCTTATAAAAAATTAAAATTGATGATATAATCAACATTTTAAACAAAATTGAAATATTACGTAGTTGACAAATAAAACAAAAATAATATATTGCGAATCGACTAAAATTAATAAAACGAAAACATTATATTACATAATCGATGATTAAAATAAAATTAAAAATATCATGTAATCGCTGATTTAAATAAAATTTTAAAAGATTTTAAAGGTTGCGGGTTGTCAAAATAAAAGGTCTCCTCCACCTATTCGATCAAAAGAATTTGTGAGAGTTGACGATTCCTATAGGATCTGGAGTACATATATCTATCTACTTAGCTTTGATGTGCATCTAGGTTGGATCAAATTCTTCCGATATCAAACAAGTAGATTAGTAAACAAAAAATCGTGTCTCAAGGATTTGGTCAGAATTTCAAATTTACCGAAATAAGGCTAGCCAACGTCGATGGTTAATGATCACATTCCTACCATTTTTTTCTCAGTATATGTTAATAAAGGAAACTATACTTGGCCAATAACAGTCATTGTAGAAGACCCTATGAATAAAATGATTGAAATGACAAATAAAGGAACGGTTCTAAAAAACCTACAAAAAGACCGCATCAAATTATACGTCGCTCTTGATTATAGGAAAATTTGGTTCAAAACAATGAAATACCCTTACAAACGGAAATGAAAATGCAGTCATAATTGATTAGGTATAAATTTGCCGAGGTGTAAATATTTTTAATTCACATAGCCAAATTGAAAAAAGGATTTATCTAAGTTGGGCGCGGCGTTGGTATAAGACGCGTAAATAAATAAAAGTTTTATTTCTAGTTTCTTAAGTCACTTAAGGTCATTTATTGTTCTTTATACTTTTTAGCAATATTTAATGATATAAAAGCTTTCAAAATCTTAATTTTTCTATTTATTTAACAAAAGTTATCAACCGGTTCGATAAATTTCGACATTTTAGTCAATTATCACAATTTATATTATTTATTATACAATTTATTTTATTTATTAATTATTAATAATAAAAAAGCATGTAAATAATAAATAAATTTCTGCTATATTTATTATTGCAATTAGTTTTATTAAATCAATTGTGTAAAATGGTTGACATTGCTGAATTTCACAGGAAAAATTTAATTTTTCTGTTATTATATTTTCAAATTTTATCAATTCTGAATGGCGAGATAACGGAGACACTTTGTGCCAATTTTACTGAGATTTGCGTTAAAAAAGGTGAGAAATGCTTTCAATAAATAATGAAATATATTATAAGAACTTTTTTCAATTTTCACCTTTGATTTCTTTTCAATTAACATTTATTTATTATATATAGTATTTATTAAAATGCTTGACTATAAATCAGTAAATATTCACGAATTTTCAGCACTCCCTTTTCAAGTGAATTTGATCCAAATATGTATTCTTGAATATGATGAAGTGCAATTTATATTCTGATATTTCACCGTGATCTTGAATCCGATTGGTGGATAACAAAGATTCCGCATTTTATTTTATTGATTCCGAATTTACGAAAATTATTTCAATTAACAATGTGAATGAAATTAATTTTTTTTGTAATTGTTAATTTATAATTTTATTTATTAATTGTTTACACTTATTTAGTTTTCCAGTTTTATATACATGAAATTTATTTTATTGATTTTCTTGACTTTTAGAGCTCTAATATTTTGTTTAAAATTTCACTATTGAATATTTATTGTCACCAACAAAGCATGAAATTTATTGATTTTTTCTGTTACTGTTGGTAGAGTTTGTTGAATGAAAATAAGAATTATAATATATAAATTTCATAATTACAATTGGTGAGAAAAGACATGTTACAATCACCACACTGGTTGATCGCATTATACATTTCTCTTTTATCTATTGCTCTTTTCTAATATATTTCTTTGATTTCTTAATGCTTCATTACCAACAATATAATTTGAGTATATCACTGGAATTTTATATTTTCACATTTCCGTTCGAATTTTATTCACCTTCACTTTGAATTCATATACAACAATATTACCTATAAAGAAAATGTGATTTTCCAGATTTTTGTCATAATAGATGGTACAATAGTAGATAGGTATGAACTTTCTAATTCACTTACAAGTTTCGAGCCCCACTTGACGGAAGCTTAACGTGTGAGTTATAAATTTTGCTTTCGTGCCAAAGATATTTGAGTTTGGAATATTGATTTTTAAGTGCTAGTGGAAAGTTCAAATTGCAAATTCTTACTATTGTCAAGTAACACATTTTTCTGACTATAGCCAAATGGATCCCATGAAATCTTCTTTCTTTTAATTCATTTTCTATTTTTTATTCCACAGAAACTTTCTTGTTGGATTTCTAAAATTTAGAGCTCATTTGATTTGCAACTATTTCTTCTACAAATCGCTAACATTGATTTACAAAATAAGAAATAATTAAATAAATCAATAAAATATATTATAAAAACCAGGTACCAATAACTAGTTACTAACCACTAAGAAATAACACATAAAAATAATATAAATTAAATCACATTAAATATTTTAAAGATATTAATCACTGGGGTAAAGTCAATTGTTATCTGGTTAATAAAATAGTTGTTAATAAAATAGTATGTAAAAATAGTAATAAAATAGTATGCTGTTACGTGAATAATTAGATAAATTTATTAGATTCTTGAATACATTTGATAGTACTTAGAATAAAAATATTGATATTTAAATTATGTTGTTTTCTTTTGAATAAATATGGATGATCTTTTTAGGAAAAACTATTGCTTTTTTAATAATTACTGTTTAATAATTACTATTTAATAATTACTATTTAATAATTGCTATTTAATGAATAAAATAGTTGACGATTATAGCGCTAAGAGTGAATAAATTTTTTAAAAAGAACCATTGAAAGAATTGAAAGAAAAGTGATTTTTTTTAATCTTTATTAATTTTTATTTAGTATATATAATTAAATTTTTGATTGATAAATTTGAGTATATATCTAATGTAAAAATTAGAGAATTTTTGAATGTTCCAGAGAATTGCTGTATTCAGACGATGCAATTAGTGAAATAAATATGTCATATACAGACGAATCTGAAGTTTTTCCAAGTACAAAGATGATCATGAATGTGATAATTTACCTAGGGAAGAAATTTAGTCATATATTAAGAATTCTACAACTGATGAATCACCAAATAAACCTAAACAATAAGATGAATCTAATGATTTTCCTAATTGCATTTATCATGTTGTTGAAAATATGATGAAAAGAAATTATAAAGATCAAAACTGCACATGTGATAATTAATAAATTTAAAGCTTGATTTAGTTATTTTTATAAAAGTTTAGACATTCTTATTTAAAAAACACCAAACGCTAATAAAAATTTAATAAAATAAAATTCAAACGATACATCGATCGTCTTTAAACTTTTGTTCGGCTTCTATAATCTTCCAAATTGGTTTAATTTGGTCTCTGCATACATTATATCCTTGAATGAGTACTGTAAACCTGCAGGTTATTTTACTCATTTTCTCACTATTGGGAATTATGTCCAAATCGCAGTTTGATAAAGATTTATTCTTCATTGAATTTTATATTTTCATTCATTCTCTAAAAAATGTTGTCTCAATATGACTTTATTGTTGAACTTGATTTTTGAAAATCTCACATTATAAAAACATTCTCCCAGAGTTACTAGTTCCTAACAATAAAATAAACTAATCCAAAGTTATTTATACAAACTTCAAGAGTATACAATCAACAAGAGTATGTACGAATTTTACTTCAAAATTTGTAATTAATCAATATTTTATGCATCAGATTATTATTTCTACGATATAAATAATTTTCAATATTTTTAAACTTGCATTCAAATATATATTTTACTTGGCATGGAAAGCCAGGATGTTAATGATAAAAGGATCTGATAATAAATAATAGAGATTTCTTTTTGTCTATCAAAATTGAAACCATTATCCATTTGCTTTGTAATTAAAATAATTGAAAACAAAATTTTAATTAATTTAAATTAATAAACGACAAATTATCCGACCTCAATAGGAACAGGGTCATGTACGACACTGAAAGACAATTATAAGCGATTTCTTATATGACAATATGAATTGAGACCTAATTGAGACCCCCTCTGCGACATAATAAGGAATAGAGAATGTGTATTTATTTCTATACTGTTATATTTTTTAGAAATGGGTAATTGATATATTCATATTAGTATATTCTTAAATCATTTATGCATAATTATGAGAAATAGGGGGAAGTGTTTATTATTTTATGATTTTTCCACGCATCCCACTACTCCATATATTATTCAAATCGTTCCACTGAATTGAATATATCGTATATAAATTCTTTTATTGATTTCGTTAAAATTCACAGGATATGTGAGGGTGTGGATGGTACACCTTTGCAGGGTATATAGGGTACAATACAGAATATGTTTTATTTTGAAGTCTTTTTTATGTTCAATTTCCATTCCACTGGTGAATGTATTAGAATTTTAGAATTTTTTAATCCCCCAAAATGACATTGTTAATATACATTTCATATTGTTTTAATGATATTTCAGGTGATGGTCAGTGCAAACAATTGGTGAATGCTTGCAAACGTAAAAATATTTCATGAAAATAATTATTATTTTATTATTGACTTATAGAATGCCCTCTTAGCAAAACAATAGCAGAATGTAAATTGTTTTAATTATTAATTTATTTAATTGATAATTAATTGATTTTATTTAGCGCTACAGGAAACATTGAGAATTGTCAATTGTAATTTATTAATTATTAATTTACTAAGATTTAATGTTTCGGAAATTGATTTCATTTATGATTTCTCTTTCAAATTATTTCGAAAATTATTTATACTTTAATATTCCAAATGTCCCATAACTTACTAAATTACTCGATTTTACATTTCTAGAATTTTAATTGGTCTATATAAAATTAAAATAAAATATTATCAATAATATAAAGTTTTAATGTACCAATTTAATTTATAAAATTTTTATCCTTGAATAAACATGAAATTTATCTAAACATTTCATTTCGAGGTTTATTTTAATTACATAATGATATTAAAACAAATAATATTTCATTATTAAAAAATAAATGTTTTTAATTGATTAGACTGTAAGAATTATAAAACAAAACTTCTTTTCCATTTACACTAAAACCTCGATTTGCGTCGTTAATTGGGCCCCAAGAAAGACGAAGCAAATCGAAATTAATTTTTTACATTGAAAATTTATTTTATATGGGAAATTTATGCAACGCAACTCTGAAATAACAAAATTTGGAAAACAATGCAACTTCGAAAACGACGCAAATCGAGGTGTTAGTGTATTTAATATTGGTAAACATTTAAATATTTTCATTATAAAATAAATAGATAATTAAAACAAAATTTATTTCAGATAAACTGATTTATTTTATGATCGCCATTTGTAAGTGTTAATAAATATTTTAATATAATTGCTAAACATTTCAATTCCAGTGATTTTCAATATTGTCATCGTTCTTCTGCTGGTCTTTGAGAATCGGTTTAAGCTTATCAGTAAGTGAAGGTGGTGAAGCTCTTCAAATTTTCGGTTTTGTTGTGATTTTGATTTGTATCATCCAGTGAAAACCTCAGCCATAATAATAGTTAGGGTATCAATTTAATATTCACTGTGAAAATTATATTAATAATAGAATTTAATTTATCAATGTTTTACTTGTATTTTGAATAAGTATTTTAATAATTATTTGTTGTTTTACCATATTATGATTCTACACAAGTGGATTGGCAATTCTTGCTCTTTATTACACCTTTAGCGTTTATTTATTACTCATTTATTGCATTATTCTTGATCTTCTATTTCACTACTTTGATAGTAGAATAGAGCTTCCCAAATCTCTTTACTCGACATAGCAATATATCATTACAAAACCAAATTCAAAATATTTTGGTGGAAGTTTACCAATGTAATGAACTGATATGAAGTGATAATATTTCCTGAAATTGCAAAGGACTTTTTTATAGTTGAAAATTATTTCATTTTATTGAATATATTCTTCGTAGCAAAAGGCTTATATTATCATTTAACTGTTTATTTATCTTGTTTGTCTTCATGTATTCGATATATTGCTGGTTGTTCTTTAGAATATGAAATTTTTTTCACTTTTGTTTTCAATGAAAATTATTTATCACAATTTCAAATAAAATAATACGTTAAATGCATTAATTACATATAAAACTAATTTTATCATTACCCCCTTTGCGACAATATATTTGTTCGCTTATTTAGTGTCCGTACATAGTGTCATTATGTAGGTTAGATACATAGAGGACTTATTTTACATACGCACTTATAATACATTGTATGATCTTGAACATAGGAATATATGTATGTAGAGTGTTATTTTAGTGTTCTTTACATTTGTTACAATTTTTTATGTAACGCCTTAAAATATTTTATAAATTTTAATGAATTTTGTTTTTATTTAATAATTAGTTTTATGACTTACTGCATTTATTTAATTATAAATTTTTATAATTTATTTTTGTTAATACCTTGCTTTAATGTAATTATTATTTTTTAAAGTTTAATTAATATATTCATCAAATTCTGTTTTTGTATATTTAAATTTATTATAATTTATTATTTTAATTTATTATTAAACTTATTTATTGTATTATATTAACTACAATAATTATTACAATTTAATTATTTTATTTATTAGTTTTAATTATTTATTTGTCTAATTTATTACATTCTAATTATTAATTATTTTACTATTTTTACTATTTTACTCATTTTTATTTGTTTGCTATTATTTAATTGTATTTAATAATTTAATATATTAACTTATTATTTAATTATTTTGTTAATACTAACTGAAATAATTTCTTAATTATTTATAACTATTTGATTAAATAATTTAATTATTTTGTTGTGGTCCGTAAATTAAAATAAATTGAAATGAAATTTAGGTTAATAATTTAAATAAAAAGTAAGTGAAGAAAAAAGACAAATAAAAACGGGATCATGCACAGAATCGATAGTAAAGGAAAGTGTGATGGAAGCAGTATTAGAAAATGCCAAAAGCAATCGCGAAAGGCAAGAATCCGGAAATCCGAGAAAAATCAATAAATTGTAAAATCATCAAAATCGAATTGGGAAAACGGGACAGGTATAGATTAGCTAATGGTCAACAAGATGATGATTAGGGATTTATCAGGAAATGGTTAGGAAGGGTCGGAAAGCATTCAAATGTGTATAAACAGAAAATGTTAATTAATTAATTAATTGGTTAATAGAAAACCCGAGCTAATGGAAAACTCGAGCCAATGAAGAACCCGAAAGACGAAGGAAACCCGAGCTGGGTAAACAAGAAGAAAAGTAAACAGAAGGAAGATTTGGGCCCATTAGCTTGACACAATAATTAATTGGAAAAGAGCAAGCAGAAGATAGTGCGTGTAGAAAGGCCGGACGGGCCATTAATTATTTTTGTTCGTTGGATGATTATGGGTGACAGCCGAAGCAGATATGTGGAAGCAAATGTCAAGTGAAAGATCGGCTCGGCAATAACTATTTGTCATCCCGATTTCGAAGAGTATATAACGAAGGGGAAAATCAGAGCAAATCGGCATTTTGCCTCAGGTAGGGTAAGAAAAACTCGAGCTTAGGAAAAGGCAAAAACGAATTTAGGAGATTAGGAAAAAAGAAGAGATAAAATAAGAATAAAAAGAGTGACAAAGGATCAAATCAAAGAAACAAAAGGAAAACGTTGGTCAAGAGAACCTAAGAGAATAAAAGGTGAATATTATCTTTATCAAAGCATCAACACCGAGCGGAGAATCGGTCAAACGTAACTTTGATTATTGATTGTCGTGGTGAGAATAGATTGTAAATTTTGTTATTTCAATATACGTTGGGTCCTTATTGTTTTGATTTAAAGGACACGAGGAGTCAGAGGTAACCGACTTAAATTAACCAAAAACCCAACAATTTGATGAAGTCCGTTGTAATATTCTATAAATAATTATGTTCACGATAGCTACATAATAAAATTAGATAATTAATAAAGTGAGTAAATGAGTTAGGGAAACGTTGCTCCAGAATTTTGACAAGTATGAGCGTTAGGAAGAAAAGAACGAATGAAAAGGAAAAGAATCGATTAAATCAAACAATGAAATACGATAAAGTCATTCTTTATTAAAAAGTACAACAAGAAGAAAGAAAAACAATAACCAAATTAAAATTAAATTTGCATTTCTCGATAGCCTCTCAAAGTTAACAAAAATGTGTACTGGATAAGTCGGAAAATAACATTTCTAAAAATTATATATTTTGATAGGTATTAGAGATAATAAAAAATACGGAAGGACCCAAGAGAATATGCGGGAACTAAAAAAAAATTACCTGTTATTGATGACAGATTATAAAAGCAAACATGAACAGAGTTTTTCAAGAAAAAAGAAAACATAAGTTGAAAAGTGAAACAGAAACAAAGTTTAAAAACAGAATTAAGAAAAACGCAAAGTGAAATTTGAAATTATTGGAGAAAACATTGTCGGATTGAAGAAGCAATCAAAAACCAATTAAAGCTATTATTCCAAAATATCAAGTAATTTCAAGTTAAAGACAGCAAAACAACTAGACCTATTCTACCAATTGTCAAAATCAGGAACAACAGTTATGTGGTTTTGAATTATGAGTTGTGTTGTTGATGAAAATGTATTACTTTTTAAAACTAAATTATATAAACCAGGCCTTCTTAAACTATGGGTCGCGACCCCAAATGGGGTCGCGAGAGATTTTTAATGCCAAATATTTAAATACACGATTTTTCTTTTAAAATTAATGACTATTTAATGTTTTTTAACTCTAAAAATATTTTGTTTTCGAAAATTACTTTTCGATTAATTTATAATATATCAGAATAGTATAAAATTTATAGTATAAATTAATGTACTACTTTTGTTTATTTATTAAAATTATATTAATTTTATTGAACTTCATTTAAAAGTAATATTTGTGAAATTTTTATGTGTTATTAAATTTAATGACATTTTTTAATGACAATTATTATATGCAATATGTTATTTTTATATATTTATTGGATTTTAGAATCAAAATAATTTTTGGCCATGGATAAATGGCTGAACTTAAATAATGACGCAGATGATAATGTTACAAACTCTCCTCAGGCAGGACAAAGTATTGAAAAACAGCCATTTAATGTGCCAAAAAGAAAATATGATGAGTCTTTTCTTCAATTTGGCTTTACATTTCAAATTTGTAATGGTAATGAACAACCTCTTTGTTTGATCTGCAATGAATTATTGGCTGCGGAGAGTATGAAACCATCAAAATTAAAAAGACATCTTGAATCAAAGCATGTTTCGTATGTCAATAAACCAAAAGAATATTTTGAAAAATTGTATAAATCTTTAAATAAAGAAAAAAAATCCCTTCAAAAATTTATGACCGTTAATGAAAAATATTTATTAGCGTCATATGAAGTTTCATACTGTATTGCTAAAAAGAAAAAGTCGTTCACCATTGGAGAAGATCTTATATTACCTGCTGCTATTAAAAATGGTAGAAATACTACATGGAAGTAAATATGGCGATGATATTCGAAAAATTCCTTTGTCGAACGACACTGTCGCGAATAGAATTTCTGATATTAACAAGGACCAATTAGTGCAACTTATTGCAAGAATTAAAGAAAGCCCAAAACTTTCAATTCAGTTGGACGAAACAACGGATATTACTAAATTGGCTCAGTTGTTAGTATATGTCAGGTACGTTTATAAAGAAAACGTGGAGGAAGAATTGTTATTTTCTCGTCCTATGAAAGACCATACTACAGGGAAAGACATATATTGTAAAGTTGACGATTTTTTAAAAACTGAAGGTTTAGAATGGAAAAATTGCTGTGGAATATGCACAGATGGTGCAAGAGCGATGACGGGCAAAAATATTGGGTTTAAATCATTTTTTCAAGCTGATCCTTATGATCATATAACTTTTACTCACTGTCTTATTCACAGAGAGGCCCTTGCATCAAAAAAATTAGCACCAGAATTGAACAATGTGCTTCAGAATGCTGTAAAGATTATAAATTTTATTAAGAGCCATGCCCTTAACAGTCGCTTATTTTCAAATATCTGCAAGGATAGGGATTCCAACTACACAACTTTATTATTACATGCAGAAGTAAGATGGTTGTCAAGAGGTCAAAGTTTAAGAAGATTATTGTTATTAAAGGATGAAATCGAAATATTTTTAACCGAACGAAAATGTGAAACTTGCTGCTTTTTTCAAATGACTTATGGCTATCTAAGTTGTGTTATTTGTCAGATATCTTTGAGAAATTAAACGATCTCAACATGTCTCTTCAAGGAAAAAATTGCGATATATTTACTTCTAATGATAAAATTGAAAGTTTTATTAAAAAGATCAACATTTGGAAAAGTAGGGTAGAAAAGAATTCGTTCGAAATGTTTTCCAGTCTCGACAATTTTATAATCGAGAAAAATCATTGTAAAACTATTATCGCAATAATTATTGTAGATCACTTAAAAACGCTAGAAACACAGTTCCGCACATATTTTATATTAAATATTGATTTCAAAAAGGTAGCTTGGATTCAAAAACCGTTTTAGACTGACTTGAGTGAGATTGATCACCTGCCACTTAAAGCACAAGAGGAATTTGCTGAGCTTTCGAGTGACTCAAACCTAAAACTGCATTTTCCAAAAAAGCCCTTGACTGAATTTTGGATCGGAACTAGAACTGAATTTCCCACAATCGCTGATATGGCGTTAAATGTGCTTCTGCCATTCAACAACACGTATTTATGTGAAGTTACTTTCTCAGCTTTAACACATATTAAATCCCAATATCGTTCATCGCTACAAAATGTTGAAGAGGTCTTACGTCCAGCAGTGTCAAACATTCCACCAAGATTTAATTTGTTATGCAATAAAAAACAGGCACATCCATCTCATTAAATTTAATTTTAAATTTTTGTATGTTTCAAAACGAATTCTAAAACTATATTTTTTCATGTGTATTGTTACATAATAAATAAATCATGAAAAAATACTTATTTATCTTTCTGTTATATTTATATGGGGTCGCTAGGAAACTCGCAATCATAAATGGGGTCGTAAATGAAAAAAGTTTAAGAAGCCCTGATATAAACTAATAAATAAAAATAATTAAATAAAGTATGTAATTAAAATAATTAAATTAATTTACATAAAAATAGAAATAATCACTAGATAGGCACAACATAAATAGATATCCCATTACTTAATATCGCTATATACGGACGCTAAAAATCATATAATATAAATTATATTAAAGTTGTATACTCACAAGTGCGCTCATGCGCTCACTCCACGCTACTAATAATGATCCAGAATTCGAAAATAAATTAATTTAATTCAAAAAAAATCTTTATTTATTCAAAAATCCTAAAAATATTTTGAATTTTTTTATCACTGGAATTTGGTGCTAGTTTTATTATTTTAATATTCTTTTTATAAATTAATTATAAATTATAAATTATCTATTTCAGCAAAGTTCTGTTTCGGATTGATAAAAAAAAGTAATTATGAATTTAATTTTTATTTTAAATAATTAAAATAAAGTTTTTTGTGAAATGAAAATCTTCAATTATTGACTTTTCAAACTAAAATAAAATGTCAAAAATGTTAAGATGGGGATTTCAAAGTTAATAATATTAATGAAAATTGAAAATGATTCTTTTATGAAATCAGCATAAATTAAATGTTAGACGATTAAATGAGAAAAAACCCTTCGTTACAAAATATTCATTTCAAATTGAGGCCAGGAGATGAAAACAGACCACGAGGACGCCGAATATAATATGTTGAGGTTGTCGGCGAAATATGAAATTAAAGATATTGATGTGGCTCCCAGCGTATTTTATTTGGTAAAATCAACAATGAATTCTGGACAATATAAACTTTTATTAATCAACACAATTGATTATCAATTTACAGTGACACAAATAACTTTCAAAAGATATTAGCATTTTGAAATCATTTAAATGGGGAAAATGGGAGGCATTATTCGATTTCAGTTGATTTTCATAAAATTTCAATTTTGCAATAAATGTCTTTTATGTCTTGATAGGAATTCGTAATTAATTTCTTTTCTCCTTTGAAGATTCTGATTTAGTTCATTTATTTTAGTTGTGATATCTATTAAGAAACACAAATCTAACAAACATTTTTTCACATTTCAGAACAGCATCTTTAATATCCTTGCCCGTTGTTGTATTCTTCAGACTCACAAGATCAAGGAGTTCTTCTGTTATTTTCAGCTTATTATCAACTCCGCGAATAAATATAGCAAGTTGAGATGTACCCTTGATTGTTAATAATATTAATGACAACTGACATCACATGAGACATATTCAATGCCTGAGCACATAAATTTTATATATGTAAAAAACAATGGCAAATAAATAAATCTAAAACTGATGAATTTTGTCCCAAGCTTTCAATATGTTTGCAAATTAAAGTAATTGCTCCTATATTTTTCCATATCATGGACGGTGCTCCATCGGTTGTAATACCAATAAGTTTTTTTTAATCTAACTGTCAATCTTCCGCACATTTTAGAACAGCATCTTTAATATTCTTGCCCGTTGTTGTATCCTTCAGACTCACAAGATCAAGGAGTTCTTCTGTTATTTTCAGCTTATTATCAACTCCGCGAATAAATATAGCAAGTTGAGATGTACCCTTGATATCGGTTGTTTCATCTAAAATCAAGGAGTAATACACAATTCGTTTGGTGTGTTCAGTGAGATTTAGGAAATTTCCTTTGGAAATTTCATCAATTCTACGTGCAACAGTTTGATGAGAGAGACTTATTTGTTTGTAAATATGAATCTTTTCCGGATTAATTTCTTCAGATTCTGCAATTAAACATTCTTTGATGTATTCTCCATCCGAGAAAGGTTTCATTTTTTAGCAATAATTTGAGAAATTTTTAAGCTTGTGCTGACAATGTCATTTGATTGTTGATTTTGTTTTTGAAACACATTTTGCTGAGACTTTAAATTAGCTTTCAGTAAGTCTAATTTGGCCTTGCGTTCAGTACCAAAAGGCACCGAAAGTTCCGTATGTTTTCATAATGTCTTCGTATGTTATAAGTTTTAGCAGTAATTGTTTCGCGACAAACTAATCATACCGCGTTATTTTTTACTTGTACGAAAAAATAATAATCTTCCCAATTATTTTGAAATTGTCTGTTTTCATTTTCTAGTTTTCATTTCTTCCTCCCGACATCGCAATGAGAATATTATGGACAATTTAATTTATTCGGGAATAATTAAACTTTAATGAAATTATTATAAACATTTATTATTTTATTTAAATTTACTTAAAACATTTAAAATTCAATAAAAGGCAATAAAATATTGAAATAATATTTGATATAGAAAGATTGTTGATAGTCGTCAAACTAGACGTTAATAATGTATAATATAGAAGTTTTATGAAAAGTCATTCGACCATATAATAAAAATTATTTGTTTTATCGACAATTAAAATTAAAATCTGAATTTGTGCGAATTTCTTATTTTATCTATCGGCAGCATGCGGCTCGCGGGCCGCCAGTTGGACATGGCTGATATACATCATTATTGGTGAGTTGACATAAATATGTAAAAATTAAATTTGGATAAAAAGCATTTAAAATTTTTTTAATAAAATTTTTATTTGATATGTTCAGAGGGAGGTATAAAATGGGAAGCAAATTAAAAATTAAGGCCGAGAACAAAGCTAAAAATAGTCGGGAGTCCCTAAGAAACAATATTAAAAAAATTCAAAATAAATAATTGTTTAATTCAAAGTTTGTTGAAATCATAAATCATTCCGATAGACAAATAAAAATCCCAACAGTTTGGCAGGGGCAGTAACGGCAATAATTATTAATTTCCCGCAGAAATGTTGTTGAGCTGGAGATGATAAATATTCCCAACAAGTATAAAAGAAAAAGAGGAACTTGACAGAAACAAAAGATATTACACTAATCATTTTAAATATGAATTATTGTCTCAGCAAATTTCCTGTCGGGAATTATTTTGTGATCAAATCAAATAATTGTTTGGAGTCGGGAGGAAAGGAATAATTTTTACCATCCGAAAGCATAATTCGGTGGACTTATTGAGAGAAATTTGGAGTTGATTTCATTGCTATTTTGTGATTGGTTATAAAGAAAATAAAAATTATTATTGGTTGGATTTTGAATTGAGGGAATGCTCGGAGTCAGAGTCAAAGTTATTCCTAAAGCAAATTAATTATAAACTCAGAAATATTATTAAACGTTTTGAAAATATTTAATGTAATTTCCTTTTCAGAAGATGTTAATAAATACCAATTGATGCAGAGCAGGAAAGGGAGAATTGAGTTCTCGAATATTTTGGGTATGTTTATTTTATTATTAATATGAAAACCAAATAAATAATAAATTGCCCCTTTCACTTATCATTCCTTTGACAATCAAATTATAAACTTTTTCAGTTCATTTAAAAATGTTTGTTGCTGATAAAAATATTTAAGATGAAAAATTATTTTATATACGAAACGATTGACACAATCAGGGCAAAATATATCTATAGGGGCATAATTGCCATCTATTGCCTAAGCAAATACCGAAGTTTGTCCCTCGACCAAAGGAGACATTGGTTACAGTTTGTTGGAACTATAATGATTTGATTCGTTACAATTCAGTGAAATCATTACAACTGGGATTTACTGCCATTTTATGCAATGAAACTCGTTATTTCATAAGAAGCCTCCAAATAAAAAGTCCCAAAACAAGTCCTCAATATATTTTAGAGATTTTTCCCCTAAGAATTAGGGCCTAAGTAATATAATTTTGTAAAGCATCAGATAATATTTGCAAATATATTTATTAGGGTGGGTCGAAAAATTTTTTTTTCTCCAAACATGCCTAAAAAGTTGTGCTTATGCTAGAAAATGAAATATCCCTGCAAAAGACTGCTGTTTAAAAGGGTTTACAGGTCCCAACTTTTGTTTTGTATATATTAGTACTATCCCAGTAAAAATGCTCGCACACGTGCCTTTGTAAATTCATCCTGCAAGCAGTCACACGCTTGCAGAAAGACCATTTTTGACATGCTCTATTCACAAGTCCAAGCTAACGCGTGCATGTATAGAGAGGTTAATTCACGGAAGCACCTTCACACAAGCACTCACAAAGACAATTTCTTCTGAACAATACTAACACACACACTACAGTCAACACATAATCCACATGGATACTACTAGTCAGTCTAAACTCAGATAATTTAATTTCTTTCGATTGGATGTCAAGTGTTTGCTGGACCTAATTAAAAAAGTTAACTTGATGATTCACTTTTATTTTGCCAGAGCTGAGTACAGAAGAGCAGTTATGAAGGGACAGAGAAATAAGCAATTTCGCAAAACAAGAAGTAAATCACGTCATTGTCTGTTTGGTCAAACTTGTGAACTACCCAGAAACCAATTACCTACTTGTGAAGATGTGTTTCGTGATTACTGTTACAATGAGAAATGTACGCAATTTCATACTGGCTTTAACGAACAAGCAACTCTTCTCGCAAATAAGGTGAAGGAAATTTATATGAAGGCAAGTATCCCAACTGTTGAGTTCAGTAGTATTGTGGTTCGTGTCAAGCGACTAATATCAAAAGTGCGTGAATTAGAGAAGTATCCAGAATGCAAGAGGTCATCTGCCAAATTTCAAGATAAGTTAAGCTCGTTTTCCAAATTGTTTGACATATGTTGCTGCAAATGTTTTAATGATGGTGCTCGTGGAAGAAGTCAGTGTACATGCCGATTGGCCTTGAAAATTCCTACCTTAGAGTGGGAGTTCTGGATTGACCAACAAACTACCAGAAACATGAAAATCGGAAATACGGACAGACAGGAAACCTCAAAATTGAAGAGAAAACAAACGAAAAGCAGCCCTACAGGAAAAGGAAAACAAATAAAAATTAAATAATGGACATTGAAGTTAACGATCTACATCCGACCTCAAGAAGTGACACGGAGAGTGAAGCCGCTAGTGATGAAAGTAAAGATAAGTTAGACAATTCAACAGAAAGCTCAGAGTCAAGCGTAGAAGAATGTGATGAATTTCAAAATAGAAGACATTATCCTGAATTAAGTAAAGCTGTTGACAGATGTGGTGTGAGCAACAGAGACACGTGTTTGCTAGTAAACGCTTTTCTGAAAGATATGGAACTGTTATCCTCTCAAACAATCATCGATCCCGCAAAATTACGGCGTCAGAGAAAGTACTGGAGGGAGAGAGAAATTGAACAGCATTCAGCAGAAGCGAAAAACTTGATTTGCCTCGGTTCGACGGGAAACAAGATTCCACCTTACTTCATAGAAGGATCCTAAAAGAGGAGCATTATGTGATTGTCGCCTTTCCAGGGGATACATATATCGATCATGTTGTACCTCAAAGTAGTAAAGCTGTGGATATTGGCAAAGAAATCATGTCAATCATCGTTAGCACGCAGTCCTCACTGACCCTTCAAGCAATTGTGTGCGATGGAACCAATACAAACACCGGAAAAAATAATGGAATAATCAGAAGACTCGAAAAAAGCCTAGGGCGACCTCTACAATGGCTGATATGCTTGTTGCATGCAAATGAATTGCCATTCAGGAAGTATTTTTCAGTCATCGATGGTGGAGAAACAAAAGGTCCAAAAACGTCATGTGGTGAAATAGGAAGCGTTCTTGATTTTGATCCAAAAGACAAGCCCGTAGTAGCCTTTATGTCCCTTCCTGGAAAGGTCGTAGATATTAGTGAAAATGTCAAGAAAGAATTGAACACTGATCAATTGTATTTCCTCAGAGTATGCTTGGCAGTCCAGAAAGGGTACCACAACAACAAGGATGTCCCTTTTCTACAAATGGCACAACCAGGAAATTTGAATCACAGTCGCTGGCTAACGAAAGCTAATAGAATTCTGCGACTATATATGTCCGAAACTGCTCCATCTGAACCTCTCATGCGAATAGTGAAATTTATTGTCAATTTCTATGGACCGTCATGGTTTTATATAAAGACTCACTCGTCATGCCAAGATGGTGCAAGAAATATTTTTTATATGCTCCAACTTCTGCAGGATTTGGATCCATCAGACCAAGAAATCATCTTTCCTGTCATTCAGAACAACAATTACTTCTCACATCCAGAAAATATACTCCTAGCTGCTGTTGGTGATGATGATGAAGAAATCAGAAAGTTTGCAACAGAAAAAATCATAACTGCAAGACAAAATTTTCTCCCTTCCGAAGTGATTCGCACTATGGACAAGAATACTGTCTTTCTTCAGTCGTCTGCTACATCATATGTTGACATGATTGACTGGACAAAATGTAATTTGACGCCTCCCCCTCTTTTATCTCATATATTGGATCATGAATTGAAGATGAATAAGAAAATTACATTAGAACAATTTCCCTGTCATTCTCAAGCCGTTGAAAGAGCCATCAAAGATGTTTCTTCTGCCAGTTGCAAAGTGTTTGGTCACAAGTCCAGACATGGTATGGTACTACTGTGTAAAAAATCAAGGAAGGAATTGCCCAAGGTGCAAAGCAAAGCTGATTTCATGTGACTTCTTTTTATGCCCTCGCTAATACATTTCTAAACTTTTGGCTGGATGTTTTTAATAAAAAATAATTTCGAAAGTTGATTTTTGTCTTTGAAAAGGATAATTCAAATTTGGCCCTTCCTAATCACTGACGTGGTCAGGATATATTTCAATGCGGGATGAGGACACAGAATATACTATCTCAGCCCAAGAGAGTAAATGATATACTTATAAGCTCTTAAGAAAGCTACATCTAAATATGGACAAAGGCGCAAAACACATTCCGACACTAGCCAAATTACATTGTTTTCACACTTATGTTGAACTGCATTTTCGGAGAAAAGTTGGGAGCAGTAAATGTCCATAAATCTAAGTAAAATGGTTTGATTCGATTTTCCTATACCAAAATACAACTTTTTAACCATTTTTCCTTTCTTGAACTCAAAATTTATTAACATTCGACCCACCCTAATATTTATATCAATCACATTTTGCTGGAATGCCAAAGGTGGAGCAGCTATGCTGAAAGGCATTGAATTATACCTCAATTGACCCAGCCTTGTAGAAATGTTCCTTTAATTTTACTTTCTCCTCCAATTCAACTCAGTAAAATTCTTTACCTAAATCTATCAATGAAAACGATCTGTAAGAATCTCGCATTCCAGCAACAAAGGTTACCATTGAAATCATGATGAACGAATTGCTAACGAACCATTACTGAAGAAATTACTAAAATAAATCCTCTTGTTGTGATATTATTTCTGCCTTCTAGGAGATTTCGGAACAAAATTGAAATTCCAAATACCTGGAGAGGATAAGGTGATAGAACTGCATGTTTATGGCAATGACAATGTTGTCAAAATCAAGAAACATATTTGCAAGAAATGGCCCAAAGCTCAATCAGATAGTTACAAAATCATGAAATTGATATATAAAGGGAGCTGCCTTGATGACAATGAGAATATTATGTCACACATTAGGTCACACAGAGGTGTAATAATATGCCAGATGGATTATTCTGTGAATGCGAGGTAATTAGTGACCCCATTGATTGTTGATCAGTTGATCTTATAGTGATATTCTCGTTCTGCGCGTGAATGGCATCAAACGGGACACTGAGCTCGTTCAAATTAATAAGAATAAAAGGATTTCTGATCTGAATCAGATCTTGTGCAAATTATTCAATAGTGAAGGCATTTGCATGTTTGTGAAACCTGTCAAAGATGAGCGATATTCTTGCTTGAATGATCATCAGTTGACTTTGAAAGAAGCGAAATTGTGTGACAAAGATCGCATTGTGGCAGTCATGGAGTATTTCATATATTTATTATTTATTTTACATTAATTATATGCAGGAAATCCGTGAGAATTAGATTTCTATCAATCCTTAATGATGAAGATCCTTTCGAGATTCAGCTGTCGCCATCTGAACGCATTTCGTCTCTCTTTCAGAGTGTCAAAGAAAAATTTAAATCTGAAAATTTTGTTTTAATGATGAATAAATTTGATTCAAAATCAAAGCAATTTCTGTTCGAATATAATATTGGTGATGACAGCCAGATTAAATATTGCAGATTTTATGAGTACCTTTGGTTGTTGCTTACTGATTTCATTGCCATCTCATTCGAGAATGGACGCGCAGAATCCAGAGGTGAAACCTACAAAGGTACCAAAAGAAAGGTAATCGCATTTAATTCATTAAATTTTTCAAATGTGAATATATCAAGGTTTAGCGTTACCAGGATATTTGGGAATCAAGATTCATCACGAATATGCAAAGCAACGGATAATATCTCCAATAAAGAGGTCGCTTTGATGAAATATAAATTACCTGATTGGAAGTCCTTCATAAGCAGTTCCAATTTGATGAATGAGCTAAGGAAACTGGAAGCAGCAAATGCAAATGAAAGATTTGTGCAAATATTTGGTATATATAAAAGTGTGGACTCAGTCTCTGTGTCCATGGAATTGATGGCTGTATGATTTGGATCCTGTTGACCAATATCTTGAATATTACATTTAGATATCATTGAATGACTTTCTATGTTTTGGAAGTGCCCAAACTAAAATGGCCTCAAATGAGCAAGTAATCAAATGGTCCCGACAAATCCTTGAAGGACTCGCCTGCCTCCATGATCACGGCATTGTATATGATAACCTCACAAGTAATAGCTCTCTCAATGATAACTATATGCATGTCCATTCAGTGTCACACATTCTATTAGATAGCAAAGAGAACATCAAGCTATCCAGCATCAATATTGGTAAAATAATTGGCGAACATAAAATCAATGAAAAGAATGAGAGCTACTTTGCTCCTGAGAAATTGAACAATGAAGTGTGGACCATAAAGGCTGATGTGTGGTCATTTGGAGTGGTGCTGTTGGAAATTATCACCGGTATGATCCTTCTCTATGTTGTGCAATATTTGATATTCCCATGTAGGAAAATTTTTTTATTTCAAAGCAAAAGATGAAACAAAAAATGATGCTGAATTCTTTAAAATTGATTATAACAAATATATATTTCCGGGAGGAATAAATAAAAGGTTCCAGGAGATCATTGACAGTTGCTTGGTTGAGGATCCAAATTGTAGAATATCTGTGAAAGAATTACTACAAAGCGATTTACTGACAGCTCTTTGAAGGGTTCTCATTATTCCTTGCATATGACGGACACGAACTGATTTGATTAATTATTGCCCCAATATTTATTATTTGTCATTATAATTATATTATTGGGTATTTGTGTTATTTTATGTTTGATTGCAGCTGCTGATTTGTGTGACTCTAGATTATCTCTTTTCTTCGGGTTTTCAATTTTGATAAATTGAATAATTGGCATTTGCAGTTTCCTTAATGATTTCCTTTTGTAATCCTTCATATTGTATGACCACATTGAGTTTTTCTGGCAAAAGGGTTTTATTCTTTAGAAACTCTTTTTAAGAGTTCCCACATTCACTTGCATATAACGGATCCTAACTGATATTTGTAATTGCGGCACCCTCTCCTATGAATTATCAAATTTGTAAGATATAAAGTAAAATTAAATTTTTGTTTTTCTAAAAGCATTTCCAAATGAAATATATATTCATTCTTTACTATTGTTCGGTTGCAGGTAATGGTAAATTTATCCTTTCGTGTTGTCTCCAGCGCAACCCAGGTTACAATTATTTTCTGCTCAACCATGGTACTGCACGAGACGAGGAAACACTTACAAAATATGAGCACAGCCTAGAGCAATAAAATTGTCGAGTATTCAAATGTATCCGCGGACTATCAATTGAAGGTCTTTGTTCGTCTTTCTTGGTCCCCAATTGATTGATATTTAATTTTTATATAAAATATTTACAAGTTTGTAATTTATGGTTATCCAATAAATTATTTATTGTATTTTTGCAGAGATTATTTAACTGTAGTTTACTGCCTCTGAATAAATCTAATTGGCCTAGAGTTAGTGTTTAAGGTGTTATTAGTGTGAATTTGAAATAAATAATTATGTCATTATATAGAGAAATAAATTCTATCTATGCATTGTTTGAATGAAAATATTTCTAGTTGTTCAAAATGGTGTACTACAAATGAAATTTTAAAATTTTCAATACGTCATAGTCTCATTGAATATGGAATTTAATTTCAAGCAATAGTCTTTGAAATTCTTATAAAAAATTAAAATTGATGATATAATCAACATTTTAAACAAAATTGAAATATTACGTAGTTGACAAATAAAACAAAAATAATATATTGCGAATCGACTAAAATTAATAAAACGAAAACATTATATTACATAATCGACGATTAAAATAAAATTAAAAATATCATGTAATTGTTGATTAAAATAAAATTTTAAAAGATTTTAAAGGTGGCGAGTTGTCAAAATAAAAGGTGTCCTCCACCTATTCGAATAAAAGAATTTGTGAGAGTTGACGATTCCTATAGGATCTGGAGTACATATATCTATCTACTTAGCTTTGATGTGCATCTAGGTTGGATCAAATTCTTCCGATATCAAACAAGTAGATTAGTAAACAAAATATCATGTCTCAAGGATTTGGTCAGAATTTCACATTTACCGAAATAAGGCTAGCCAACGTCGATGGTTAATGATCACATTCCTACCATTTTTTTCTCAATATATGTTAATAAAGGAAACCATACTTGGCCAATAACAGTCATTGTAGAAGACCTATGAATAAAATGATTGAAATGACAAATAAAGGAACGGTTCTAAAAAACCTACTAAAAGGCCGCATCAAAATATACGTCGCTCTTGATTGTAAGAAAATTCGGTTCAAAACAATGAAATACTCTTACAAACGGAAATGAAAATGCAGTCATAATTGATTAAGTATAAATTTGCGAGAGGTGTAAGATATTTTTGATTCCCATAGCCAAATTGATAAAAGGATTTATCTAAGTTGGGCGCGGCGTGAGTATGAGACGCGTAAATAAATAAAAGTTTCATTTCTAGTTTAGTCACTTAAGGTCATTTATTGTTCTTTATACTTTTTAGCAATATTTAATGATATAAAAGCTTTCAAAATCTTAATTTTTCTATTTATTTAACAAAAGTTATCAACCGGTTCGATAAATTTCGACATTTTTAGTCAATTATCACAATTTATATTATTTATTATACAATTTATTTTATTTATTAATTATTAATAATAAAAAAGCATGTAAATAATAAATAAATTTCTGTTATAATTATTATTGCAATTAGTTTTATTAAATCAATTGTGTAAAATGGTTGACATTGCTGAATTTCATAGGAAAAATTTAATTTTTCTGTTATTATATTTTCAAATTTTATCAATTCTGAATGGCGAGATATCGGAGTCACTTTGTGCCAATTTTACTGAGATTTGCGTTAAAAAAGGTGAGAAATGCTTTCAATAAATAATGAAATATATTATAAGAACTTTTTTCAATTTTCACCTTTGATTTCTTTTCAATTGACATTTTATTTATTATATATAGTATTTATTAAAATGCTTGGCTATAAATCAGTAAATATTCACGAATTTTCAGCACTGCCTTTTCAAGTGCAATTTTGATTCTGATATTTCACCGTGATCTTGAATCCGATTGGTGGATAACAAAGATTCCGTATTTTATTTTATTGATTCCGAATTTACGAAAATTATTTCAATTAACAATGTGAATTAAATTAATTCTTTTTGCAATTGTTAATTTATAATTTTATTTATTAATTGTTTACACTTATTTAGTTTTCCAGTTTTACATAACATTATATACATAAAATTTATTTTATTGATTTTCTTGACTTTTAGAGCTCTAATATTTTGTTTAAAATTTCACAATTGAATATTTATTGTCACCAACAAGGCATAGAATTTATTGATTTTTTCTATTACTGTTGGCAGACTTTGTTGAATGAAAATAAGAATTATAATAAATAAATTTCATAATTACAATTGGTGAGAAAAGACATGTTACAATCACCACACTGGTTGATCGCATTATACATTTATCTTTTATCTATTGCTCTTTTCTAATATATTTCGTTGATTTTTTTAAATCTTTATTACCAACAATATAATTTGAGTATATCACTAGCATTTCATATTTTCACATTTCCGTTCTAATTTTATTCACCTTCACTTTGAATTCATATACAAAAATATTACCTATAAAGAAAATGTGATTTTCCTGTTTTTGTTATAATAGATGGTACAATAGTAGATAGGTATGACCTTTTTAATTTACTTACAAATTTCGAGCCCCACTTGACGGAAGCTTAACGTGTGAGTTAAATTAAATTTTTTTTTCGTGCCAAAGATATTTGAGTTTGTTTTATGTGCTAGTGGAAAGTTCAAATTGCAAATTCTTACTATTGTCAAGTAACACATTTTTCTGACTATAACCAGATGCATCCCATGAAATCCTCTTTCTTTTAATTTATTTTCTAGTTTTTATTCCACAGAAACTTTCTTGTTGGATTTCTAAAATTTAGAGCTCATTTGATTTGCAACTATTTCTTCTACAAATCGCTAACATTGATTTACAAAATAAGAAATAATTAAATAAATCAATAAAATATATTATAAAAACCAGGTACCAATAACTAGTTACTAACCACTAAGAAATAACACATAAAAATAATATAAATTAAATCACATTAAATATTTTAAAGATATTAATCACTGGGGTAAAGTCAATTGTTATCTGGTTAATAAAATAGTTGACATTTAAGTATGTTGTTACGTGAATCATTAGATAAATTTATTAGATTCTTGAATACATTTGATAGTACTTAGAATAAAAATATTGAGATTTAAATTATGTTGTTTTTTTGAATAAATATCGATGATCTTTTTAGGAAAAATTATTGCTTTTTAATAATTACTATTTAATAATTGCTATTTAATGAATAAATTAGTTGACGATTATAGTGCTAAGAGTGAATAATTTTTTTTAAAATGAACCATTGAAAGAATTGAAAGAAAAAAGACTTTTTTTAATCTTTATTAATTTTTATTTAGTATATATAATCAAATTTTTGATTGATAAATTTGAGTATATATCTAATGTAAAAATTAGAGAATTTTTGAATGTTCCAGAGAATTGCTGTATTCAGACGATGCAATTAGTGAAATAAATATGTCATATACAGACGAATCTGAATGTTTTTCCAAGCACGAAGATGATCATGAATGTAATAATTTACCTAGTGAAGAAATTTAGTCATATATTAAGAATTCTACAACTGATGAATCACCAAATAAACCTAAACAATAAGATGAATCTAATGATTTTCCTAATTGCATTTATCATGTTGTTGAAAATATGATGAAAAGAAATTATAAAGATCAAAACTGCACATGTGATAATTAATAAATTTAAAACTTGATTTAGTTATTTTTATAAAAGTTTAGACATTCTCATTTAGAAAACACCAAATGCTAATAAAAATTTATTAAAATAAAATTCAAACTATACATTGATCGTCTTCAAACTTTTCTTCGGCTTTTATAATCTTCCAAATTGGTTTAATTTGGTCTCTGCATACATTATATCCTTGAATGAGTACTGTAAACATGCAGGTTATTTTACTCATCTTCTCACTATTGGGAATTATGTCCAAATCGCATTTGATAAAGATTTATTCTTCATTGAATTCTATATTTTCATTCATTCTCTAAAAAAGTTGTCTCAATAGGACTTTATTGTTGAACTTGATTTTTGAAAATCTCACATTATAAAAACATTCTCCCAGAGTTATTAGTTCCCAACAATAAAATAAACTAATCCAAAGTTATTTATACAAACTTCAAGAGTATACAATCAACAAGAGTATGTACGAATTTGACTTCAAAATTTGTAATTAATCAATATTTTATGCATCAGATTATTATTTCTACGATATAAATAATTTTCAATATTTTTAAACTTGCATTCAAATATATATTTTAATTGGCATGGAATGCCAGGATGTTAATGATACAAGGATATGATAATAAATAATAGTGATTTCTTTTTGTCTATCAAAATTGAAACCATTATCCATTTGCTTTGTAATTAAAATAATTGAAAACACAATTTTAATTAATTTAAATTAATAAACGACAAATTATCCTACCTCAATAAGAACAGGGTCATGTACGACACTGAAAGACAATTATAAGCGATTTCTTATATGAAAATATGAATTGAGACCTAATTGAGACCCCCCCCCTCTGCTACATAATAAGGAATAGAGAATATGTATTTATTTCTATACTGTTATATTTTTTAGAAAGGGTTAATTGATGTATTCTTATTAGTATATTCTTAAATCATTTATGCATAATTATAAGAAATAGGGGGAAGTGTTTATTTTTGTATGATTGTCAAGCCAGATATTTAATGAGGCAGCTTCCATGCATCCCACTACTCTATATATTATTCAAATCGTTCCACTGAATTAAATATATCGTATATAAATTCTTTTATTGATTTCGTTAAAATTCACAGGATATGTGAGGGTGTGGATGGTACACCTTTGCAGGGTATATACGGTAAAATACGGAATATGTCTTATTTTGAAGTCTTTCTTATGTTCAATTTCCATTCCACTGGTGAATGTATTAGAATTTTAGAATTTTTTAATCCCCCAAAATGACATTGTTAATATACATTTCATATTGTTTTAATAATATTTCAGGTGATGGTCAGTGCAAACAATTGGTGAATGCTTGCAAACGTAAAAATATTTCGTGCAAATAATAATTATTTTATTATTGACTTATAGAATGCCCTCTTAGCAAAAAAACAGCAGAATGTAAATTGTTTTAATTATTAATTTATTTAATTGATAATTTATTGATTTTATTTAGCGCTACAGGAAACATTGATAATTGTCAATTGTAATTTATTAATTATTAATTTACTAAGATTTAATGTTTCGGAAATTGATTTCATTTATGATTTCTCTTTCAAATTATTTCGAAAATTATTTATACTTTAATATTCCAAATGTCCCATAACTTACTAAATTACTCGATTTTACATTTCTAGAATTTTAATTGGTCTATATAAAATTAAAATAAAATATTATCAATAATATAAAGTTTTAATGTACCAATTTAATTTATAAAATTTTTATCCTTGAATAAACATGAAATTTATCTAAACATTTCATTTCGAGGTTTATTTTAAATACATAATTATATTAAAACAAATAATATTTCATTATTAAAGAATAAATGTTTTTAATTGATTAGACTGTAAGAATTATAAAACAAAACTTCTTTTCCATTTACACTAAAACCTCGATTTGCGTCGTTAATTGGGCCCCAAGAAAGACGAAGCAAATCGAAATTAATTTTTTACATTGAAAATTTATTTTATATGGGAAATTTAAGCAACGCAAATCTGAAATAACAAAATTTGGAAAACAATGCAACTTCGAAAACGACGCAAATCGAGGTGTTAGTGTATTTAATATTGGTAAACATTTAAATATTTTCATTATAAAATAAATAGATAATTAAAACAAAATTTATTTCAGATAAACTGATTTATTTTATGATTGCCATTTGTAAGTGTTAATAAATATTTTAATATAATTGCTAAACATTTCAATTCCAGTGATTTTCAATATTGTCATCGTTCTTCTGCTGGTCTTTGAGAATCGGTTTAAGCTTATCAGTAAGTGAAGGTGGTGAAGCTCTTCAAATTTTCGGTTTTGTTGTGATTTGGCAGATTTATAAATATGAAATTTTGATTTGTATCATCCAGTGAAAACCTCAGCCATAATAATAGTTAGGGTATCAATTTAATATTCACTGTGTAAATTATATTTATAATAGAATTTAATTTATCAATGTTTTACTTGTATTTTGAATAAGTATTTTAATAATTATTTGTTGTTTTACCATATTATGATTCTACACAAGTGGATTGGCAATTCTTGCTCTTTATTACACCTTTAGCGTTTATTTATTACTCATTTATTGCATTATTCTTGATCTTCTATTTCACTACTTTGATAGTAGAATAGAGCTTCCCAAATCTCTTTACTCGACATAGCAATATATCATTACAAAACCAAATTCAAAATATTTTGGTGGAAGTTTACCAATGTAATGAACTGATATGAAGTGATAATATTTCCTGAAATTGCAAAGGACTTTTTTATAGTTGAAAATTATTTCATTTTATTGAATATATTCTTCGAGCAAAAGGCTTATATTATCATTTAACTGTTTATTTATCTTGTTTGTCTTCATATATTCGATATATTGCTGGTTGTTCTTTAGAATATGAAATTTTTTTCACTTTTGTTTTCAATGAAAATATTCATCACAATTTCAAATAAAATAATACGTTAAATGCATTAATTACATATAAAACTAATTTTATCATTACCCCCTTTGCGACAATATATTTGTTCGCTTATTTAGTGTCCGAACATAGTGTCATTATGTAGGTTAGATATATAGAGGGCTTATTTTACATACGCACTTATAATACATTGTATGATCTTGAACATAGGAATATATGTATGTAGAGTGTTATTTTAGTGTTCTTTACATTTTGTTACAATTTTTTATGTAACGCCTTAAAATATTTTATAAATTTTAATGAATTTTGTTTTTATTTAATAATTAGTTTTATGACTTACTGCATTTATTTAATTATAAATTTTTATAATTTATTTTTGTTAATACCTTGCTTTAATGTAATTATTATTTTTTAAAGTTTAATTAATATATTCATCAAATTCTGTTTTTGTATATTTAAATTTATTATAATGTTTTAATTGTTTAGTTATGTTTTTTCTTAATTTATCTATTTTTATTAAATAACTTAATTATTGTATTATATTAACTACAATAATTAATACAATAATTATTACAATTTATTTATTTTATTTATTAGTTTTAATTATTTATTTATATAATTTATTACATTTTAATTTTTAATTATTTTTACTATTTTATTCATTTTTATTTGTTTGCTATTATTTAATTGTATTTAATAATTTAATATATCAACTTATTATTTAATTATTTTGTTAATACTAACTGAAATAATTTCTTAATTATTTATAACTATTTGATTAAATAATTTAATTATTTGATGAAGTCCGTTGTAATATTGTATAAATAATTATGTTCAGGATAGATACATAATAAAATTAAATAATTAATAAAGTGAGTAAATGAGTGGAGAAACGTTGCTCCAGAATTTTGACAAGCATGAGCGTTAGGAAGAAAGGAACAAATGAAAAGAAAAAGAATCGATTAAATCAAACAATGAAATACGATAAAGTCATTTTTATTAAAAAGTACCACAAGAAGAAAGAAAAACAATAACAAAATTAAAATTAGATTTGCATATCTAGATAATGAAAATGTGCTACTGGATAAATCGGAAAATAACATTTCTAAAAATTATATTTTTCGACAGGTATTAGAGATAATAAATAATACGGAAGGATCCAAGAAAAAATAGTGAGAAAAGAATAATTACCTTTAAGTGTTATTGAATGGCAGATTATAAAAGCAAACATTAACAGAGTTTTTAAAGAAAAAAGAAGACGCAAGTAGAAAAAAGAAAGAATAACAGAGTTTAAAAAGAAGACGTACGAGAAAACAGAATTATAAAAACGCAAAGTGAAATATGAAATTATTGGAGAAAACATTGTCGGATTGAAGAAGCAATCAAAAAGAAATTAAAGCAATTAATCCAAAATATCAAGTAATTTCAAGTTAAAGACAGGAAAACAACTAGACCCATTCTACCAATTGTCAAAATCAGTTATGCGGTTTTGAGTTGTGTTTTTGATGAAAATGTATTACATTTAAAAACTAAATAATATAAACTAATAAATAAAAATAATAAAATAAAATATGTAATTAAAATAATTAAATTAATTTACATAAAAATAGGAATAATCACTAGATAGGCACAACATAAATAGATATCCCACTACTTAATATCGCTATATACGGACACTAAAAATCATATAAAATAAATTATATTAAAGTTGTATACTCACAAGTGCGCTCATGCGCTCACTCCACGCTACTAATAATGATCTATAAAATTCGAAAAAAAATTAATTTAATTCAAAAAAAATCTTTATTTATTCAAAAATCCTAAAAATATTTTGAATTTTTTATCACTGGACTTTGGTGCTAGTTTTATTATTTTAATATTCTTTTATAAATTAATTATAAATTATAAATTATCTATTTCAGCAAAGTTCTGTTTCGGATTGATAAAAAAAAGTAATTATGAATTTAATTTTTATTTTAAATAATTAAAATAAAGTTTTTTGTGAAATGAAAATCTTCAATTATTGACTTTTCAAACTAAAATAAAATGTCAAAAATGTTAAGATGGGGATTTAAAATTTAATAATATTAATGAAAATTGAAAATGATTCTTTTATGAAATCAGCATAAATTAAATGTTAGACGATTAAATGAGAAAAAAACCCATTCGTTACAAAATATTCTTTTCAAATTGAGGCGAGAAGACGAAAACAGACCACGAGGATGCCGAATATAATATGTTGAGGTTGTCGGTGAAATATAAAATTAAAGATATTGATGTGGCTCCCAGCGTATTTTATTTGGTAAAATCAACAATGAATTCTGGACAATATAAACTTTTATTAATCAACACAATTGATTATCAATTTACATTGACACAAATAACTCAAAATTACAACAACGACTTTGAGTGCTTATTATAACCATTCAAAAGCAAAAAAGCGCCTGTAACACAATTCGATATTCACAAACCCTTAACTACTGTTTCTGGTTTAAATATTCTGTAGAATTGGTCTAGTTACTTTCCTGGCTTGAACTTGAAATTACTTGATACTCGCGAATAATAACTTTATTTATTTGTTTTAAATTTCTTTTCTAATCTGACAATGTTTTTTTTCAATAAATTTTTAATTCACTTTGTCTTCGCATTTTCATTTTTGTTTACTCGTCAGTCTTTTCGTATTTAGAATTATATCTCCCAGTATCTTTACAAATATGTCTCTGAATCCAACTTTTGTTTTGCTTTTTTATAGCCTGTCATCCAATTAAAATTAGAATTAATTAGAAATATTCCAATTAATTAGACTTAAGAAATTTCCTGACACCTTTGTTAATAAAATAGAAGTTATTAATCCATCTTTGATTTTAGTAAAATTGCTGTAGTGCTTCTGACTTCCACATTAATAAAAATATTAACTTAATAATTAAACTTAAAATATATTATTAAATTAAAATTATTGTTTAAATATTCTTTTTATTCAAACACATCATAAACAATTCATGCATATTTCGACATCTCAATCGTTAAATCTCATCAAAATCAATAAAAAAATATACTGAAACCTTTGTTTTCATAAATGAGATCTCTCTGCTGATGAGCTTAATCATCAACACCTTCTATTCAATCAATGAAAATTTCCTCAGAATACTAATTTACAACTCTAGTGATTCTCATGATAAAGTGATAAAGAGAGCCGGACCGACCCATCCGTCTTCAATTTCAAAAGGAGTTAAAAGTAATTCCGGATAAAGATTCCAATATTTTTATATCGTACGATACTGAAATCAACATGCCGAAATGCGAATTCATCAACAATCTCAGTACAATCACCAGATCAAGCGCCGATGCTTTCATGAAAATACTGAATGCTAGAGCAAATATTTCTATTAGGGTTGTTAATATCGGTTTTTCGAGCAATCCGATTATCGTTTGTATAAATCCGATTTTAAACCGATTATCGTTTGCACTTTGCATAACCAAAGCTACTTACATTATTACTATTCACGCACGTGTATAGTATAATTAGTTATATTCAAAGTTTATACCACACACAAGGAGCATATGAACTGACTGTTTATGTAGAAAGTTAAAGCATATAAGTAAATTTGTTTTCAATTTCTTCGGTAATTTTCCCTGTATATACTAAAGTATAAATCAAAATAAAACTTTCCGGTGCTGCGGCGGCCTTATTTTAAAATTAAACATAAACATATCGAAACCATAGATATCAAAAACAAAGATTCCAAAGTGTAAACATTTAAAAGTAAGTACTAAATTCGATTTTATTTTTAAATATCAGACAAGTCCTGGTTCATATTCAAAAAGACCAAAGATTCTGCATGATCTGGAAGGAGCCGGTTACGAAGCTTGGTTATCAGACGTCCAGTGGCCGAAAATAATCGTTCCGATTGCACTGAGGTTGCAGAAATGCATAAGAACTTCCGGGCAAGAATAGCTGTTTTGGGGAAAAGTTTCATATTATGTTTCCACCACTCCAGGGCTGTTTCACTTGAGTTTGTCGACCATGATGATTTGACGTAATATTCAAAGTCGGATTCCTCTGGCGCCTGTTGTGCTGCACTATCACCAAGGAGAAACATAACTGCATCATGATTTGGTCGTGATCTTTTAGTTGGTGGGATCATGTTATCTTCATCCCGACTCGTCTTCGGCTGTTCGGGGCAATCTGGCAGCTGTCTGATGAGATGACGGACATTTTCATACGCCAGCTTTTTGAAATCGTCCGGAAATCCAGGAAGATGCTTATACATCGGATCGAGAATTGATGCAACAACGCATTCGTTTTTTGCTGTTTCATTATTTTCTAATCCAAAACGACGTGAAATATTCTTAGCAAGATCTCTCTTAAATTCACCCATAATGTCAGAATCTTCTTCTTTAATGGTTAAATGATTTTTCACGAGTCCCCATAACATGGGAAAAACACAAGAGGCTGATGGCTGGCTTTCGTCTGACATGACGGACGTCACGATCTGCAACGCTTTTAAAACAGGGAGCAATTCAGTCATCAGTTGCCAATAATCGTCCTTCATGCCCAACGTTTTGGCATCGTTCAATTTCACCACGTTTTTGTCGCTCAATACTGCAACTACTGGCCATCTCAGTTCTACTAGTCGTTCAAACATGTCATAGACGCTGTTCCAACGAGTCTTACAGTGCTGAATAAGTTTTAGTGGCGTTTTATCCTTGTCCATGGACAACTGTCTTTTCAGGAGCTCCCCCGTTGCCATTGGGCTATGCGAGAAATGTCCGACTAGTCGTGCTGCAGCTGATATACATTTGGAAATTTGATGATCCGTGACAACATGGGAGCCCATTGCATTATTGATGCAAAGTTGCAATTTATGCGCCGCACAGTGAACGTCAAACCATCCATTGAGATTGCCTGCATGATTGATGTTGGATGCACCATCATGGACACATGCAACAATTTTTTCTTTTATTGACCATTCATCAGCTATACTACATAGATGGTCAGCAATGACGGCTTGTGTGTGGCGTTGAGTCATCAGAATTGTTCCAAGAACAGGCGTCATCATATTCCAGTCTGTATCAATGTAGCTTGCAGTAAAACTGAGATAAGCTTCATTGGTGACACTAGTCCAGATGTCGGTAGTGATCGCAATGTCCTTGACATTTTCATGGATATATTTCGACATTTTGACCACTAAATTATTTTTCATTGCTGTTAGTCGTGCTGTCATCGTCTGACGACACGGAGGACGATATCCTGGCTCCACTATCGCCATCAATTCACGGAAGGATTTCGATTCCACGAGCGAAATTGCCAACATATTTTCGGAAATCAATCTCGCAACAGCAGCCGTAATTTTTTCCTGTTTACTACTCGGACAATTTCTTTGTGTTGTAATCAATGCAGTCAATCGTGTTTGAGTATTTGAAGATGTTGTTAATCCACCATGTTTGCTACGCAAATGTGCATGCAAACCAGTCGTAGTACCTCCACTCCTACTTATTTGCTGTGCACAGAGCTTACATTGTGCCATCGTCGCCGAAATTTTATCAAAATTGTCCCAGACGTCAGACTTATTTATACGGAAACCCATAAATTTAAACTGATTTTGTATTGATTTAGATAATATAAAAAATGTTTATTGAATATTACGTAATATTCAAACTAAACCGCAATTTTCAATTATATGGATTAATAACAGCTACTACAAGAGCAACTAACTGAATGAATGGAAATTATATAACAGTTTATATGTTTATAGTAGATTTGAACCATGGATTGGACTTTCCAAAATCTTGTCATAAATTAAAATCCCGAAAATCAATTTACTTCGACCTGAGCAGCCTCTTAGACATTGTCAAAAGATCAACAAACTGAATAAATTTGAGAATGGTCGTCACCCAAACTTGAAGTTTGTCCTAGTGTCCAACTCTCTTCCATATTTCAATGGGTAAACAACTAAACATTATGATTCGAGGAATGGCACATGTCTTTCGATCTCTTTACATCTGGCTTTCATGAAGATGATGCGGTATGCAATTCAGTTTATTCTGGTTTTAAGTTAAAACCAGAATAAACTTTTAACCGGTTCGCAGATGCAAGATATCAGATTGCAAAATAGACCTTCACGGACTAAACACAAAATCGCCGACCTCGGCCACATCTAGTCCCTGTCAAGGGGGTTAACAGCTAAGCTTCTGTTATGGACTGCAGTAATCAAATCTTTGGTGGCCGATTTCGGCAACAAATATCAGGTTGCCAAACAAAACCGGCAAAATGCAAATACTAAAACACACAACCACAACCTTGGCCTCAGCTGGTCCCGATTAAAAGATTTAATGGGCACAGTACCTGTCAGGGGCTGTATAAAACAAATCATCGGTTGCCGATTACGGACATCAACTGACAAATAACTGGTCAGTCGGTGAGATATGTTGGAATACTAGAGCAACCTCTTGCCGTTGTTACAGGAATGGGATAATTGAAAAGATTGACTCATGTACAAACACGTTGTAAGGAGTTTTGACGAGTTGAAAAAAACTGCCCCTTTCTGTCGGTAAAATTGAATGGATACAGTAGTAAACAATGAACAAAATTCAATTCCCGGCATTCAATTTATCTGTATAATATGTAAAAGACAAACAAAACCGATTATCGTTTTGTGAAATAAAGAAACCGATAATCGTTTTCAAAATCGAAAATCGGATTTCCGATTTTCGTTTAACAACCCTAATTTCTATGATAGTTTTCAATAAAAACTTTATGCAAATTAGTTTCATCTCTAAAATTGTTAATAAAATTATCATCGGTAAAATCATAAATATTTTATTGTTATTTTAATTAATATTTCATTTATTTTCATGATGATTTTCAATTTCACAATTATAATATTTACATAATTATTTTCGTGTCTACATCGTTTTAATTTAATATTTAATAGATAAAAATAAATAATAATAATTAATAGTTAATAATTGTTAAAGACATTACAAGCACAAACAAATGCATATTAAAAAAATAATTGTTTCTCAATTTAAATCAGCCATGTCCAACTCAAATTACTCTTCGGGCCAAAATGTTTGTTTAATTCTTTGTTTAAATAATTGTTTAATTCAAAGTTTGTTGAAATCATAAATCATTCCGATAGAAAAATAAAAATCCCAACAGTTTGGCAGGGCAGTAACGGCAAAAATTATTAATTTCCCGCAGAAATGTTGTTGAGATGGAGATATTCCCAACAAATATAAAAGAAAGAGAAACTTGACAGAAACAAAAGATATTACACTGATTATTTTAAATATGAATTATTGTCTCAGCAAATTTCCTGTCGGGAATTATTTTGTGCTCAAATCAAATAATTGTTTGGAGTCGGGAGGAAAGGAATAATTTTTACCATCCCAAAGCATAATTCGGAGGACTTGTTGAGAGAAATTTGGAGTGAGTTGATTCCATTGCTATTTTGTGATTGGTTATAAAGAAAATGAAAATTATTATTGGTTGGATTTTAAATTGAAGGAATGCTCGGAGTCAGAGTCAAAGTTATTCCTAAAGCAAATTAATTATAAACTCAAAAATATTATTAAACGTTTTGAAAATATTTAATGTAATTTCCTTTTCAGAAGATGTTAATAAATACCAATTGATGCAGAGCAGGAAAGGGAGAATTGAGTTCTCGAATATTTTGGGTATGTTTATTTTATTATTAATATGAAAACCAAATAAATAATAAATTGCCCCTTTCACTTATCATTCCTTTGACAGTCAAATTATTAAAACTTTTTCAGTTCATTTTAAAATTTTTGTTGCTGATAAAGATATTTAAGATGAAAAATTATTTTATATACGAAACGATTGACACAATCAGGGCAAAATATATCTATAGGGGCATAATTGCCATCTATTGCCTAAGCAAATACCGAAGTTTGTCCCTCGACCAAAGGAGACATTGGTTACAGTTTGTTGGAAGACTTAATTCGTTACAATTCAGCGAAATCATCACAACTGGGATTTATTGACATTTTATGCAATGAAACTCGTTATTTCATAAGAAGCCTCCAAATTAAAAGTCACAAAAGAAATCCTCAATATATTCCAGAGATTATTCCCCTAAGAATTTTACAAAGCATCAGATAATATTTGCAAATATATTTATATCAATCACATTTTGCTGGAATGCCAAAGGTGGAGCAGCTATGCTGAAAGGCATTGAATTATACCTCATTTGACCCAGCCTTGTAGAAATGTTGCTTGAATTTTACTTTCTCCTCCAATTCAACTCAGTAAAATTCTTTTCTTAAATCTATCAATGAAGGCGATCTGTAAGAATCTCGCATTCCAGCAACAAAGGTTACCATTGAAATCATGATGAACGAATTGCTAAGGAACCATTACTGAAGAAATTACTAAAATAAATCCTCTTGTTGTGATATTATTTCTGCCTTCTAGGAGATTTCGGAACAAAATTGAAATTCCAAATACCTGGAGAGGATAAGGTGATAGAACTGCATGTTTATGGCAATGACAATGTTGTCAAAATCAAGAAACATATTTGCAAGAAATGGCCCAAAGCTCAATCAGATAGTTACAAAATCATGAAATTGATATATAAAGGGAGCTGCCTTGATGACAATGAGAATATTATGTCACACATTAGGTCACACAAAGGTGTAATAATATGCCAGATGGATTATTCTGTGAATGCGAGGTAATTAGTGACCCCATTGATTGTTGATCAGTTGATCTTATAGTGATATTCTCGTTCTGCGCGTGAATGGCATCAAACGGGACACTGAGCTCGTTCAAATTAATAAGAATAAAAGGATTTCTGATCTGAATCAGATCTTGTACAAATTATTCAATAGTGAAGGCATTTGCATGTTTGTGAAACCTGTCAAAGATGAGCGATATTCTTGCTTGAATGATCATCAGTTGACATTGAAAGAAGCGGAATTGTGTGACAAAGATCGCATTGTGGCAGTCATGGAGTATTTCATATATTTATTATTTATTTTACATTAATTATATGCAGGAAATCCGTGAGAATTAGATTTCTATCAATCCTTAATGATGAAGATCCCTTCGAGATTCAGCTGTTGCCAACTGAACGCATTTCCTCTCTCTTTCAGAGTGTCAAACAAAAATATAAATCTGAAAATTTTGTTTTAATGATGAATAAATTTGATTCAAAATCAAAGCAATTTCTGTTCGAATATAATATTGGTGATGACAGCCAGATTAAATATTGCAGATTTCATGAGTACCTTTGGTTGTTGCTTACTGATTTCATTGCCATCTCATTCTAGAATGGACGCGCAGAATCAAGAGGTGAAACCTACAAAGGTACCAAAAGAAAGGTAATCGCATTTAATTCATTAAATTTGTCAAATTTGAATATATCAAGGTTTAGCGTTACCAGGATATTTGGGAATCAAGATTCATCACAACTATGCAAAGCAACGGATAATATCTCCAATAAAGAGGTCGCTTTGATGAAATATAAATTACCAGATTGGAAGTCCTTCATAAGCAGTTCCAATTTGATGAATGAGCTAAGGAAACTGGAAGCAGCAAATGCAAATGAAAGATTTGTACAAATATTTGGTATATATAAAAGTGTGGACTCAGTCTCTGTGTCCATGGAATTGATGGCTGTATGATTTGGATCCTGTTGACCAATATCTTGAATATTGCATTTAGATATCATTGAATGACTTTATATTTGGTGCAAATGGCGTAGCTAAAAAGGCCTCAAATGAGCAAGTTATCAAATGGTCCCGACAAATCCTTGAAGGACTCGCCTGCCTCCATGATCACGGTATTCTATATGATAACATCACAAGTAATAGCTTTCTCAATGATATCTATATGCATGTCCATTCAGTGTCACACATTCTATTAGATAGGAAAAGAGAACATCAAGCTATCCAGCATCAATATTGGTAAAATAATTGGTGGACATAAAATCAATGAAAAGAATGAGAGCTACGTTGCTCCTGAGACCATAAAGGCTGATGTGTGGTCATTTGGAGTGGTGCTGTTGGAAATTATCACCGGTATGATCCTTCTCTATGTTGTGCAATATTTGATATTCCCATGTAGGAAAATATTTTAATTTCAGAGCAAAATGTGAAACCCAAAAATGAAGCTGAATTCTTTAAAATTGATTATAGCAAATATAAATTCCCGGAAGGAATAAATAAAAGGTTCCAGGGGATCATTGACAGTTGCTTGGTTGAGGATCCAATTTGTAGAATATCTGTGAAAGAATTACTACAAAGCGATTTACTGACAGCCCTTTGAAGGGTTCTCATTATTCCTTGCATATGACGGACACGAGCTGATTTGATTAATTATTGCCCCAGTATTTATTATTTGTCATTATAATTATATTATTGGGTATTTGTGTTATTTTATGTTTGATTGCAGCTGCTGATTTGTGTGACTCTGAATTATCTGCTTTCTTCGGGTTTTCATTTTAATAAATTGAATAATTGGCATTTGCAGTTTTCTTGACGATTTCCTCTTGTAATCCTTCATATTGTATGACCACATTGAGTATTTCTAGCAAAAAGGGTTTTATTCTTTAGAAACTCCTTTGAAGAGTTCCCTCATTCACCTGTTTAATCGAATTTACGAATTCGATAAGCAAATTATCTGAGTCTTACCATTCAAAACGAAATCATCTCAATAATTGAAAAAAATTATTATCAAAAGTCGAATAGCTAAATTATAAAAGCCTTCATTTTTCTCAATTTACGCTGATGAAACTTCGGATAGAGCTAACAAAGAACAGTTGGCTATTGGAGTACGTTATTTTGAGTTAGATAAGCTTGAAATCAATGAAGACTTTTTTAAAATTTGTTTCAATAATCGATAAAACCGTCGATGAATATTGTTATAAGTAACGCTTGGGTATGTAAGTTCGTGTGATTGGCCTGAGTATGCAAGTTAGTATTATACATTTGATGTCTCAATGTGTGTAGAGAAATTTTGTAAGACCCAAAAAAAAATATAAAAAAATGAACTAATAAATAATAACTAACGATGTTTTACAAACTTTATTAACAATAAAGAATAAAAACCTTATTTGGGAGGGGATATCTCGTATCACAGTCGTTAACATAGAGGTTAACATAAATTTATAACAAGTGACATAAAAAAAACATTCAATAACATTTATTATTTTTTTATGTTTGTGTGTATTTTGATTCTTTTTTTTAATTCAACTTGAACAAAAAACCTTTAACATTTATTATAAATTTACAAGTAAATAAAAGTTGTACAATTGATTTTGTTTGTGTTTGTGTTCTGCTTGTGTGAGTTTTATTTAAGGCATTCACTGTATTCACTGATTATTGTGTCTTTGTCGAATATTTTGATTGAGGTTATGTAGTTGAATGTGATATTTTTGTGAGTTGGTTGTGTTTTTGTTTGTGTTTGAGTTTGTGTTTTATCTTTTGGTGTATTGTTTTGTGGGTTTTGGTTCTGGTGGTAGGGTTTTATTCGCCTTATGTTTATTTTCATTTTGTTTTTATTGTTGGGTACCTGGGGTTTGCCAGTCCATGAGCGGTGTAACTATAAGTAATGCCATAATTAATTCGATTTTTCCCCAGATACCCAAAATGATGTAGATGATATTCCCTCCTATGTACCCATGACGTCGAGCCATGTTGGTGATGTACACCGAGGTCGAAATCTGTGGGCAGGTGAGCCCCTGCGTTAGGACTACTCCCCACAGCATTCGCGGTACGATTTCCAGACTGCCATAGAAGGACTTACGTTTCACCACTAATTCTTCTGGTCCAAGTGAAGTCACTTTATTTTGGTTACTTATTCAACCAAAAGTCTAACAGTCAAATAAAACAGTCAAGTCTAACAGTCAAATAAAATAAAAATAAGTAAAGATTAAATAAACCGAAAACATTTCACTCTCAAACATTTATTACGATGATCACAATTTACAAGCACATCAAAGAAAGGTAAATCAGTTCCCCTATACATTGTCACAATTCAATTTGTCTAGCACTTTACAGTTCACAATTATCATGCAGAATTGATTTTCGGAAAACAGAGCTTCCGAATGAGTCTTTAGGTTTACAGGTCTCCTTCCAACAACATTGCGGTAATATCCTTTTCTAGCGCAGGGTCAGCAGCTGGTAGAGAACCCGTGGCTGGTACGATTTTGAACGATGTAGTTAGGCCCTTCGAAGGGACTACTTTTGTCGTGGTCACCGCGAACAGAATGGCTTCTAAAGCAGCGATTTCTTCACGCCTCTCTTTAGTCTTTTCCGCGCGGGTCAGACGCTTCTTTCTCTTTGTTTTAGGACGATCGACCGGTGCGGTCTCTTGAGGGACGAAGGTGTTTCCTGAGGTTCCGTTGGACGTCGTAGGTAAATGAATCCTTGTCAGCATAACGTCGGGTAAGCCTGGTGACATGACAGCCGGCCCATGAGAGTGACATGGTGACGAGTGGGACGGGGCCAGGTGATCTGGTCGGTGGTGTAGAGGGAAGATATTTCCTTTGTCCAGAATGGGGTATTCGGCAATGCGGGTCTTCAGTTCTGCGTGCTTTCATTTAAATCCCCGGTCGCAAAATTTTATTTAATTCTACAACTAAACAATTTGCATGAAGGACGTCTTTCAAACCCAGTGTGGATACAAATCGCTGCATGAAATTCTATATTTGTCCTTTGGTGGTTTTTTCATCGCACTGTGAAGAAAACTACGTGGTAATATAATATACATATTTTTCTTTTCTAAAATTTTACTTTTAAGAATTTTAAAGAATTAAAAAATAATAATTTTTTAATAAAAAATGTTTATTTGTCTATGTGCAGGGGTGTTAATTTGATTTATCTGCACCGAAAATCTACTTATAAAAGATCTGCACCGAAGATCTACTTCTAACCACGAGCCTACTGCATGGAAAGAACTATTAAAATTTTCTGCGCTGTTACTTAGACCAGCAATATGTTCCATGAGCCAAGTATCTTTGTCTACTGCGGTGCTTGCAATTTGCTGATTCGTCAGTAGCGCACGCGTCTCTGTGGGAACCTTCGTTGTGCGAAATGTTGTGTTGGTGAATTTTGTATGTATTTTTCATTATGTGTGCTGTGCTTGTATGCTTAATTATTTTCTCTCACTTTTTAGATTCCTATAATAAATATGTTAAATTTCGCGGCATTAAATTTCTACACACAGGTAAGTTTGTGTGTTCCTATAATATATATTTATTGATTTTTTTTTTAGATTATAGATAATGTTATATTTCGCGGTTAGGTGTAAACTGTGATGAGTTTGTGTGCAGTGCGATATCTATGTGTGTCCTATTGGGCTCCCGTTATTATGTCATCAAAATCTCGACTGTCACTTTCCCTTTCCTCATGTTATTATCTCACAGCTGTTAAGGCGTAGCAATCAACGTATCTTGTCATGTTTAGCGCGAGGGAAATTTAATATAGACGCAAAATTGCTGGAGATAAATACTGTCATTCCTGCCGATGATGGGTGACTTCGTAGTCACATGAATGTTTACATGATTTTAGCGCAGATAGTTTCCTGACATATGATTCCCGTCGTATCAAATTACCGTAATCTGCTAATGTCTATTCGTATATTCCTAAGGTAGTCTATGGTCGCAATCAGGTAATGTTTATCTCGTATTCATCAGAACTTGCTATCAACGTCAATATCCCCGAAATCTTATCGGATATTTACTGCCTGAATTTTTGCAATGATTCCTTATCAGTGAACGAGATCAGGCTTTCCACGAGCTTGTACAAGAAGATGGGTTTGTCATTTTACGACTACTCGTATCTACTGGTTAGCGACCAAACCGCTAAAAGTGCAAATTTGCGAAGTGAGAAAGTTGGATTTATTGATCTGCTGCACGTCAAGGAAGCTATCTCCTCACAGGATGAATAAATTGACAAGAGAAGGAGTCTGGGTCTTTCGTGATGCCCATCTAAACTACGATAAAGACGCCCTCTAAGTTCCTATGGAAGGTGTAATTGAAAAACATTGTGACTGCTGAGCCAGAGAACCGATCCTTTCCTGTTTCATTAACATTTATTCAGAATTTCACTCGAATATCCGTGACTAATCATCCAGCAAGACGATCTGTGCCCTATCGATATGGGTATCAACAGTTCCAGACGTCCTTCCGGTTAATCGGCTCACCTCTCATCATCAATATAATATCCTCACAGTCCTATGCTACCGCTACCTCATGACCAATATACGGTTGATTCTACCACAACTATTAATGCCAAACCATAATTTCTACCATAAAGCTCCATCTCTCATATCCTAACTCTCCTGGTCCTGCATATCCATATTCAATAAATCTAACTGATTAAGTCCAAAAAACGATTGATAATTTTCAATATTTTATTTTCCGCCTCTACAGGGCCACGTCGATCAGTTTTGAATAATAACATTTTGTCCAGTTCAATATCATCAGATAATGCCATCATTGAACATCCTAATGGTCGCCTCTCAGCCGATTGGGAATAGAATTGATCAATATCCGCCATAGACAAACATATTGTATCACAAGTCATTTTATCGTCATATGCCATTTTATCCAGTAGCAGTTTCCGTCGAAGCACACGCGCGATTTCAAACTTCGACTTACCCAAATGTTTTAATTCGGACAACTGAGAAAATCTGTTGGATAATTCTTCAATTAAATAATTTCTGATTTCCGTTTTGCAAACAAATCGATTTGAAAAATCCGACATAGCATGATTCAATATTATTTTCTTACGAATACATAATACAATATCGTTGTTTTTATTGACGAACTTATCTGTGAATTTAGAAGACTCGATCCCATGCATAATCTTGAAAAATGATGGCAACAACTGTGAAAGTTCCGTGACAATCGATACAATTAATTTATCGGGAATTTTTCCTTGGAAACCAGTATAAATGAGATCGCCTTTCACAAAGTTAATGTTTCGAAAAGATGTAAGACAGAATTTCTGATCACAACCTACATCACATCGCAAATCCATTTCGACCGCCATTTTTCCAAAATCCATTTCAAAAATTTACCAATTTTAAACAAATCTAATTTAATTATAACAATCCATAGAATCAATAATTTCTAAAAAACCATTTATATAAAAATTCACAATTTTACCATAAAACCTACTTCTCGCGTCTGTGTGCGCACACCAACAAGAATCGGTCTAACCAGACCGCGCACACAGACGCGATAGAAAAAAGCCAAACAACTGCCAGTCAGAGGCAATCCCCCTCTGACTGGTCGAAACATTTCCCCCTCCTTGATCCCTTCCAGCGGATCAACAACCCATTGCCTATAGGGGAACCTCAGTTATTGCTACCAATAACTCCTTTCATTTTTGCTCATTCTCCAATACCCTTCACACACCCATCTTTCTATGGTATAGGCCGCCGCACCACGCACCTTTTTTGATACATCATGGTGGATTCTCCTCCCACCATCACCATACTCGGCCAAGCCCCTGCCACTTTTCATTCTGTTTCGCTGCAATATCTCCATTATCCTTCCTACATGTTTCGCCAATTCAATAGTCCCCACTTTTCCCTGTTGCATTTCATTTAATGAAGGGGAACCAGGTGAATAGTCTTCAATGATATCATCTAAAGCAGACGTTGGTTGAGTGAATGTATTTTGTTCAGAATCTTTAGCTGTGTCGGATGTATGATCTTTAACAATGTCGACACTAAGATCACTGTCATTGCTCTCAGAATCTGGCATAATTCGATCAGTTTCTAAATTATTTTCTGAGGAAGCAGAATCCGCTTGAACATTAACTACGTCTTCCATGTTTTGAAAATTATCTACTACCAAAGAATTCGGTCTTTCGATAACATTAATGTCGACAACATCTGTGCCTAAATGACTATTATGATTTTCATTCTTGTCTGACCCATCTACTTCAGTTTCATCATCTTTACTTTCAAAATTTTCTTCTTGATTGTGACTTTTGACAATATTTTCTAATTCATCTGCTGTAACTTGGTCTCCTTTATCAAAATCTTTGTCTAATAGTTCAGTATGATTTTTTACAAATTCAGAATAATTATTCTCGTTCTCATTGACTCGATTTTGACTATTTCATCTTGATTTATAATATCGTTAGATTGTAAATTATCACATTCATTGATTACACTATCTCCATCTTCGCTAGCCTTTTTGTTTTCATGTGTTTCATCATTTTCATCATATTCTTTAATATAATCCATTTCTTCAGAATTATCTACATCATGAATAATCATTTCTCCGTCATTTTCATCTTCATTATTTTCGATATCTGGATCATTTTTTAAATCGGAAGGATTTATTACATCTATGGAATCTATTTCGTTATTCTCAAAGAAATTTTGTCTGATTGCAATGCCGTTAACTAATTCGTCAGTTCCTCCAGAATGGAATATTTGCCCATCTAAATGACTCTGAGCTCCTCGCTCTTCATTAGATGTCTTACTCCTGTCGAGTTTTGTGTCCTCAATTCCCTGAAATGCATATAACTCGTCATTTAACATTTCCGTTACCGCAAAATAACTCTGAGCCAAACGCGAACATCTTGGAGCTTGATTTCTTGCAAATTGTTTTCTCTCCATGAAGTTTGTGAACTTTTTCAATGTCCCCACATCCTTCCTACTCCCTGGAGTTCTCTCCCCAAACAATATATTCAAGGCTTTTCGATGCCTATCGGCTTCTTGTTTGATCCATTTGGCTAGCGTTTGTACATTTGCTCCTCTCCCTGAATCACAATGGCGTGACCACTGAATCAGCATGGTCTCTGGCAGCTTCTTCAGCAGTTGGTGATACAACATTCCGTTGTTCAACTCGCCTTCCCTCTTCTGTTCCTTGAAATTCAGGATGAGGTTTCCCAGCAGCTCTTCAAAGCGCTCTGGCTCCTCCAAAACGTTGAGCCTCAGTGGGAAGAACCTCTGCACCGCATTCCAGCATCATTGAATAGGATCTTTCTGGTCCCCCATACCTTTCATCCAGTAATTTCATCGCCGTCTCGAAAGCCTGCGTGCCATATCCAATATAGACAATTAATTGCAGCGGCTTCCCTTCCAAGTACTGTCTCAGGTACAAGTACTTTCTCTCACTCGGCTCATCTGTGTCCTCGATGCAGGCTCTCACAATTGCCCTCCATCCAGGATACTCCATTACCTTCCCATTAAATACCGGTAGCTGTAAGGGTTTCAATCCCACTATGCACTTCTGTTTTTCATTGGGCTCTTCACTCCTAAATGATTTCTCTGTGCCCTTCCGCGACTCTACTCTAAAACTCTCTTCCTTCTGCGTAAGGACCAGATCACCGATTCTGCTGAAATCCGCTTCTAACTGTTTCAGATCTGCCTCAATTTCCTTCGCTTCTTTCTCCCGTCCTAACTCCAGAGCATTATTCTTCAGCTCCTCAAATTCGTTCATGACTTCCTCATACTTGTCTTCGTATGCCTCCATTCTCCTTTGTTCTTCCCCAGGGTCCGATCCATCTCCTTAAGCCCGGTTACGTAGACGCCCCAACGAAATCTTCCACCCTGTTCGTCTTTTGTAATCTGCCTCGAACTCCGCATCTGATACTGGACTTCCCCTGCCAGACCCAAGACCAGATGTACCGTGGCTTCTTTCCTAACGTTATAATCTAATAACGTTAGGCCATCTTTTAATATTTTCCCGGCAAAATTAAGTCTTTGTCGCCCTGGGGGTATCCCTTCTTTTTCTTGAATTTTAGCCTTTACATTCTCAATAGTATCACTCGATTCTACTTCCAAAGTTATTGTTTTTCCTGTCAATGTCTTCACGAATATTTGCATTCCACCCCTCAAACGCAAAACTAAATGCAAAGTAGACTTCTTTTGAATATTATAATCAGATAATGTTCACCCATCTTCTAATTGTTTTCCCGCGCAAATTAATCGTTGCTGGTCAGGTGGACTACCTTCTTTATCTGGTATTTTCGCTTTAACATTTTCTATCGTGTCACTAGATTCAACTTCGAGAGTAAGTATCTTCCCTGTTAATGTTTTGACAAATACCCGCGCCAATCCACCTCTAATGGGGTTAGGGAGGGCAGGCCCTAGGGGAAATGTTTCAGCAATATCCATACATATATCAAATATAATAAAAATATAACACAGACAATCTACATATAATATAATAAACATTCGATACATATTACATATATATAATACAATACAAATATCATGCATAAAATATATAGATAATACCTTGTTCCGGCTGGCTAGCCGGAACCACGCTCTGCTACCATGATTAAGTCCAAAAAAACGATTGATAATTTTCAAGATTTTATTTTCCGCCTCTACAGGGCCACGTCGATCAGTTTTGAATAATAACATTTTGTCCAGTTCAATATCATCAGATAATGCCATCATTGAACATCTTAATGGTCGCCTCTCAGCCGATTGGGAATAGAATTGATCAATATCCGCCATAGACAAACATATTGTATCACAAGTCATTTTATCGTCATATGTCATTTTATCCAGTAGCAGTTTCCGTCGAAGCACACGCGCGATTTCAAACTTCGACTTACCCAAATGTTTTAATTCGGACAACTGAGAAAATCTGTTGGATAATTCTTCAATTAAATAATTTCTGATTTCCGTTTTGCAAACAAATCGATTTGAAAAATCCGACATAGCATGATTCAATATTATTTTCTTACGAATACATAATACAATATCGTTGTTTTTATTGACGAACTTATCTGTGAATTTAGAAGACTCGATCCCATGCATAATCTTGAAAAATGATGGCAACAACTGTGAAAGTTCCGTGACAATCGATACAATTAATTTATCGGGAATTTTTCCTTGGAAACCAGTATAAATGAGATCGCCTTTCACAAAGTTAATGTTTCGAAAAGATGTAAGACAGAATTTCTGATCACAACCTACATCACATCGCAAATCCATTTCGACCGCCATTTTTCCAAAATCCATTTCAAAAATTTACCAATTTTAAACAAATCTAATTTAATTATAACAATCCATCGAATCAATAATTTCTAAAAAACCATTTATATAAAAATTCACAATTTTACCATAAAACCTACTTCTCGCATCTGTGTGCGCACACCAACAAGAATCGTTCTAACCAGACCGCGCACACAGACGCGATAGAAAAAAGCCAAACAACTGCCAGTCAGAGGCAATCCCCCTCTAACTGGTCGAAACACTAACTACATCACTATTCTGCGAATCGATCATCTTCGTTCTATCTCTCTCATTCTTGACAAAGTGTCTACTGAAATGTTTGCTGCTCCCGCGATATAACTGATTGTACAGTTGAATTGTGATATGTAGTTTAATTGTCTTATTTGTCTAGGTCAGGGTTTTTTAACCGGTGAGGTATACCTCCCTTGGTGAGGTATACTAATGTGATAGGGGAGGTATGAGATTTTGTTTATTTTTGTTATGTTTTTTTAAATTAAAAATTAAAATTATTTACAAAAAAAATAATTTAAAAAAATTCTTCAAAATTTAAACTTGTTTTATTTATTATGTACATATTATATTATACAAAATAAAATTTGAACGATTACTTTTTTGCTAAATATGTTAGCATTTCTCTATTTTTGTACATAACTATTTCTAATTAATTATGTTTCTTTTGAAATCAAGTAGCCTTTGAAAAAATTCAAAATTATATACATTTTTATATTCAAGTTTAGTAAAGTTTATATTGGCTGCTGATAGTCGCATTTCTTTTAACTTCTTTTAATTATTTCGTTACCGCTAATAATAAAAAAGAAATATGTCGAAAAAAAGGAAATATAGTGAGGATTATGTGAAATTTGGATTTACATGCTGTGTTCGTGATAAAATCGAAAAACCCCAATGCTTTCTATGCTCAAAAATTCTCTGCAATGATAATATGAGGCCTTCTAAACTCCTTGAACATTTTACAAAAATGCATTCAAATTATTCTGGAGACTCACTTGAATCTCTCAAGCAGAAAAAAGCTCGATTTCTGTCATCAGGAACTTTAACCAAGTTAGGTTTTGGAATTAATCAAAAGCTACTTGTTGCAGCTAGTTATAAAGTAGCATATCTTATCGCAAAGAACAAAAAGTCTCATACCATCGGTGAAACGTTGGTCAAGCCTTGTGCTCTTGAAATGGTAGAAGCTGTTCTCGGAAAGCCACAGAGAAATCAGATCGCGGCAGTACCTCTTTCAAATGATGTGATAAGAAGTCGAATTGTGGAAATGTCATCTGATATTTTGGATCAACTTATGTCAGAACTGAAGAAAACAACTCTTCCTTTTGTTCTGCAACTGGATGAAAGTACTGATGTAGCTCAGTGCAGTTAACTTTTGACCTTTGTTAGATATACCACCGAAACTGGTATTAAAGAAGAGTTTTTGTTCTGCCATCCGATATTAGCTACTACAAAAGCGACTCATATATACTGATGGTGCACCTTCCATGCTAAGGAAAAATTCTGGTTTTGGAGCATTGGTACGAGCGATGGCTCCAAATGTTATGGTTCTGCATTGTTTTTTACATCGCCATGCATTGGCATCACGAACTCTTCCACAAAGACTCAAGTCTGCCATGGATATCACTGTCCAGGCTGTAAATTTCATCCGATCTCGAGCTTTGAATCACAGACTCTTCAAAATATTATGCCAAGAAGTTGGAGCTTCTCATGAAATGCTGCTTTATCACACTGATGTACGCTGGATTTCACGTGGACGAGTTTTCACTCGTGTCCTGGAACTCAAAATGGAGATAATAACATTTCTTCGAGAGAGAGAAAATAAATTGTGTGGAGAGTTTGAAACTCACAATTTTACTGCATCATTGGCTTATCTTGCAGATGTATTTTCACATTTAAATGATCTAAATATTTCCCTTCAGGGGTCAGAAGTTACTATTTTAGATGCAAATGAGAAGATTACAGCCTTCAAGCAAAAACTAGCTCTTTGGAAGAAACGCGTATCAAAAGGTAATTATGCAAATTTCCCATCTCTAGAAAAGATTTTCTGTGCTGAATATTTATTAAAAGCGGTGCCAGATTGGATTCGAACTGATATTTTAATACATTTGGATAATCTCATGAATTCTTTTGATAACTACTTTGTAGAAGACAATTTAAAAATTGATCAGTGGATTCTGAATCCCTTCATATTTAATTTAGACTCCGTGGATGATGCTGACATGCAAAAAGACGACCTCATTGATTTACAGAGCAAGGCTATGGTCAGGCAAAAATTTATCAACCAAAATCTTGATGAATTCTGGTGCTCACAAATAGATTCTTATCCGGTTTTGGCAAATAAAGCTCTTTCAGCTTTGATACCATTTGCAACAACATACCTCTGCGAATCTGCATTTTCAACATTGGTCAATGTAAAGCCGAAAACCAGAAATCGATTGGATGCCAGGCATGACATGCGCTTAGCATTGTCTAACTGTTCCGCGAATTTCGCATCTTATTGACGGCAAGCAGCAACAATCATCTCATTAATGCTGCCTTATTATTTTGTAGTATTTATATAAAAAATATTCTTTGAATTTGGGAATTATTCTTTAAATTTTTCACATATTTTCTATCTTTAAAGTTTAAATAAATTTTTTCAATATGAATTAAATATAAAATATAATTTTTTATATCACAGTATGAATTAAATATAATTTTTTTTTATAAATATATTAAAATGGTGAAAATAAAATAATATATGTAATGTTGGTAAACCACTAATTATGTTTCTTATCTTTTCTTAAAATAAAATAATTCTGCTGGAGGTGAGAACATCAAATTAAATATTAGGTGAGGTATGATGTAAAAAAGGTTAAGAACCCCTGGTCTAGGTGATGGATTTTTCATTTCTATCGCGTTTGTAAGAGGTTTGTGGTCAGTGTAAATCTTGAAGTTTTTTACTTCTAGTTGAAAATGTTTTATGGCTTAATGAATTGCGAGCAGTTCCCGATCGAATGTAGAGTATCTTTTCTGGTGGGTTTTTAATTTTTTGGAGAAGAAATCGATAGGTTGTTTACCAAATTCGTTGTCTTGATAAAGAGTTGCTCCCATTGCAAATCCAGAACAATCTGTTGCTAAGTTGTAATCTCGTTTTGGATTCGGATATCCAAGTAATGTGGCTTGAGATAATCTTGTTTTTGCTTTCTCGAAGTTTGTGATTGCTCCCTCAGTCCAGTTTATTTTGACGTTTCGTCTTGTTTTGATTAGGTCGTTTAGTGGGGCTAAAAGTTGGCTGCAATTTTGAATGTAGGAGTGGTAGAAGTTAACCATTCCCAGAAATCGTCTAAGTTCTCTATTTGAATTTTGCAGTTGGAAATGTTGGATTGAGCTGATATTTTTCTCGATAACATTTGTGCCTTTTTCATCTAATGTGTGCCCAAGGAAATTAATTTCCTTTTTCAGGAATTCGGATTTTTGGGCATTTATTTTAAATTTGCTGTGTTTAGTGTTTTCAACGCTTCATCTGTGTCATTTAGATGAGAGTCTTTATTTGGGCTGGCTATTAGTATGTCGTCCAAATATGCGATTGTGTTCTTGTTGTTCTTCAGCGTTCGATTCATGAAATGTTGAAATGCTGCTGCTGCTGCTGCTGCATTTCGTAGACCAATTGGCATTCGGTTGTATTCGAACATGCCGATTGGTGTTACGATTGCTGTTTTTTTTAATTTCCTCCTTTCTGATTCTTTTTAGATGATTTTATTAGAGAATTCGCTTGAATATACCAATTATTGTCATTTAAATGAATTTACTGGTTTGTTAGATGTTATCATTAGTTTTCTAGTCTCTCTTGGAATTTAATGATAATTATTTTTATTGTAGATTGACGACATTGATGATTGTAATGAATTCATACTGATTTTTTGAATATATTGAGCAATCAGTCAATCAATTTAGGTACATGTATTACTTTTACAAAAATAATTAAAATTAATTTTATTTCAATTAATTTATTCAATCTAAATCAATTATCTACTAGATCTTATTTCAAAAATTTTTATTAATTTATTATCTTAGTTGATTCAACTTGAATGATCAAATATTTTTTTTATTTACTGGATGATTAATGATTAGAATTCATTCTTGTCCATTAATTACATTTTTATAATAATTATTTGGTATATTTTGAATAATTTAAATTTTTACAAAAATTTAATCAAATGTTACCTAGTTATTGATGCCTTGAGTTCAATTAATTTTTTCATCCAATTTTTCAAGTGAAGAGTATTTGCTTTTAAAGATCTATTTGTTAATACATAGTTGTTGGTTGTTAGTAGTTGGTTGACTTTTTAGATTTTGATAAGAAGATAGTGTATGTGATGAAGAATATTTTGTATTTAATTGCTATTATTTTTATGTGTTGTTAGTTGATTGTCGGTACTTGGTTTCTAATTGTAAGTACTTCGTAGCAGGTAACTGGTTGTTAGTAACTAGTTGTAGGTTGATATTTGTTAATTTCTTGACGGGTTTTGATGGTGGTTGTTAGTATGTGGTTGTAAATGTTTAGTATTTAGTTGTTAGAGACCTAGTTGTTAGTACATGGTAAATAGTTAATTGGTAGGGGGGATTGAGTGTGATCAATATTGCAAGTGAAGAGTATTTTCTATTTATTAAATAAATTAAATAGTGTGAGCAAGGATGATGAGCCTAAATTTGTGTTAGTATTGCCGTACTCAGAAGGTTTTAAGGATTATAAAGTGAAGATAAGAAAGCAGTTAGGGAATTTAAACTATAGGATAGTGTCAACTTCATGGAAAGTACGCAATATTTTTATTAATAAGTCAAAAACTCCGGTTGAATTGTGTTCCGATCTCGTTTATCAGTTTACATGTAATGGGTGTAATGCCACATACATTGGAGAGACTTCCCGTCATCTCTGTATTCGAGCTCGAGAACATTGTAGACCGAAGTCTTTGACCAATATTGGTGAGCACAATAAGGGCTGTAAGATTAAAATAGGTATGTCTGATTTTAAAATTTTATTAAAAAACTTCGATAATTATTGGGAACGAGTGATTTGTGAGGCGTTGTTGATAAAATCATTGAATCCGAAAATTAATGTGCAGAATGCAGTAAATACTTGTGTGTTGAGTGTTTTTAAACAAGCTTTTATGTATTGTATGTATTGATTGTTGTGTTAAATTAAATAATTAATAAAAATTTTTTAAATTATTAAATTAAATTTTAAATGTTTATTTTATATATAATTTATTATCATATGTAATATTATTATTATTATTATTATTATTATTATTATTATTATTACTAGTTTTATCACTATTTACTACAAAAACAAGACAAAACAATAAATAATTAAACATACAGATTTATTTTGAGACAATTCGACTGAAATGGTAAGACCATTCAACATATCTTTCGTATCGGAAATTACAACAACTGCATCCAATAAAGCAGGGTTATTCTGGTTCTATTTCCTTCATAGTTCTTCAGATCTTTACATCCCAGAGAAAGGTATTAATAATATCAAATATCCAAATTCTGGTTTCGTTGTAGATTAAATCTGGAATTATTGCAGCATCTCGATCTTTCAGGATATCATACATGTGTGGATAATAGAAGTGTAATCTTTCAAGTATTATTGCCTGATATTCGTCTGTAAATAATATAATAAATCTAAGTAATAATAAAATTTACCATAAAGTTCAATTTCTTTCATGGCTGTTATAGCAGAACTATGAATATTGTACATTTTTAAAAACTGTTAATAAATGAAGAAACATCATGTTTTAAGCAATCAACAGCTAATTAGATATCGATAAATGAAAATATTTCATTCCGAACATTGTTAACAAATTCCCTATAGTCCAAATTTCTCAACCCAAGTATGACAACCTTTCCAGTAGCAAACACATTGACACATATAGGGTTATATTTTAATAGTCTTAGTGCCGGAAACAATTCCGGCTCAAACATACAATCACATTTTCTCGACATAATATATAGGTTTATACTATGTTCTATATCCATAGTAACTGTAATTGATTGAATTTGAATATTATTGATTCGATATTGCAAAATATTATTATCCAAGGGTTCCTTACATCCCATAATTCTGCATTTACCGGATTTGAAAAATATTATCAGGTATTTTCCGCTTCTATCAACAATTTGCTGTGGTTTTCCGGAAGGGAACTTCATTTTCGAAACATCAATATCTCCTCGATAATTTTTATTTGATAGCATTATTAAATAATCTATGAAATTTTAATCTTTGCACCTATTTGTGTTTACTTATATATTATGTTTAATATGTTATGAATGCAGTTATTAATCCGATATTAAATATCGAATATTATTAATTTCGAAATATTAAATATCGATATTTAATATTAAATATTATTATTTTTCGATATACAAAAGTAACATAGTAACATAGAGAAGATCGAATCACAGAAAGGGAAGGCTATTATATTGGTCGGAGGCTACAGATATCGAAAGGACAGAGCAAATACTGACGGAAATATAACATGGAGATGCTGCAAGAAAGATGGCTTCAGAGGATGGATGAAAATGCTTAACCATGTTGTTCTGTCATCATCGAAACACAATCACGCTCCTGATCCAGCTAAAAATGAAGCATCGAAAGTGGTGTCGGCTATACGAAAACGGGCAGTGGAAGGGGTGGGAAACCAAGGAGAATTATACAACAAGCCGGAGCAGGAATTTTGATGGAAGTAGCACCTCATTTGCCGCTATACGTCGCTTCACAATGTGCAATAGAAAGACAGAGAAAACGCAATCAGTTGCCATACCCAAATCCGCAGAACGTTGCAGAGATAACAATTCCTGAACCTCTTCAAACGGACCGACTGACGTTTACAGAATGATGATGTTCGGAACAATGGATAAAATTAATCGTCTACAGCAAAATGAACATTGGTTAGTGGATGGAACTTTCAGAGTTGCACCATTAATCTTCTATCAGGTATTTACAATCCATGCTTTGATAAATAACAAGGCAGTGCCGTCGGTTTATTGCCATATCCAGGATAAGACCGCGAAGCAAGACTACAAGAGGTATAGCTTACAACTTAGCAGTATAAATGCAACTATAAAGAAACGTTTTATTAGTTTGAACTTCCTTTCATTTTGTTACTTTTCATTTGATTTTATATTCTCACTTTAGACCTAATATTTAAAATCTTTGTATATGGTATTAAATTGCGTTTTGAATAATTGGACTTCAGTTGATAGTCTATTATAGTTAAGATGCCCGCAAACGTTCAGTTGATTAGACCAGTTGTTTAGTTAAAGAAACTGAACAATTAGTTTTTAATGAAACAATAAAGAGTTAACATCAAACGATCCCGTCTGATCTAAGTTAATTTTCTTGTTCCTATTTATTAAATATTGTTTTCGATCTTTAGTTTGCGCTCTTATGTTCGCGCTCTTATGTTTGCGCTCTTATGCCGGCGCTCTTTTTTACTGCGCTCTTTTGACGGGTCTTCATACTTCACATAATAGATTTGCTACATATACATGATTGCTAGGCTGTGCACAATAATATTGTTAAAATATTGCAATATATTTTTATTACAATACAATATATTGCAATATATTTTTATTTCAATACAATATATTGCAATATATTTTTATTTCAATACAATATATTGCAATATATTTTTATTTCAATACAATATATTGCAATATATTTTTATTACAATACAATATATTGCAATATATTTTTATTTCAATACAATATAATATAATATATTTTTTCAATACTATGTTAATATGTAATTTATATTATTTATTATTTTCTTATTTTTTTAATATAATGTATTGAAATATTTGTAAATAATTTGAATTTAAAGTTGATCAATACAGTAAAACACAATTTATAATGTTTTTATTTTATTAAACTTTCAATAAAACAATAATTGAGATGGAAACTTTTTGTGTTCAATTTCTTTTAATAAATAAATATTTATTGTATATAATTATTTATTTTAAATGAATTAATATGGCTTCATTGTTCTATTAGTTCTATTAATTTAATACTTTCAAATGCAATTTAACTTATAAAAGAATTATCATTAGACTATAATATAACATAATAGCAAGCAATACAATATATTGTTATTGTAACGCAATACAATACAAAAGATTGTTATTGTGACCCAATACAATACAATATATTGTTATTGTGGTCTAATACAATACAATATATTGTTATTGTAGCCCAATACAATACAATATATTGTTATTGTGGTCTAATACAATACAATATATTGTTATTGTAGCCCAATACAATACAATATATTGTTATTGTGGTCTAATACAATACAATATATTGTTATTGTAGCCCAATACAATACAATATATTGTTATTGTGATCTAATACAATACAATATATTGTTATTGTAGCACCATACAATACAATATATTGTTATTGCTCAGACAAGCAATATATTGTATTGTTGACAATATATTGCAATATATTGTCAGTACAATATATTGTTGCGCAGCCTTGCATGATTGTTCATAATACAAATCAATCAAAACATTATCGAGTATTCTAAAGATCCTTCTCAACAAATCAGAAAATTAAAATTCGAATATCAAAGTTGGTCGCTGGATAAACTAGTTGCTAAAGGAATTGTTGATCGATCTAAACGTTTTGAAAGTAAACATAGGAAAATGTAATTTTGTGGCCTTATTTATAGTATTTCCACCCATTCTTCGTCCAATAGGAATTAAGCAGGTGTGTATTTTGATGAAAATAATTGAAAAACACGGATAATCAGAATCATCAATTTTATTTTATTTTCGAATATAATATCATATACCCAACACAAATTTTTAACGCATTATTTTTATATTCATTATTTATCAAGAAAACACAAACAAATAAGTAAAAATATAATATTTTATCATATATACGAACATAAAAATATAAAACAGTATACTTTTATATGTACATAAATTTTAAAAAAATCATTTGTTTTTGAGATTTTTTAATGAATTTCTTATTTCACTTTCGAAATATTCTTAAAGCTATTACAATATTACATTAAGTTCCCCTTTGTTCAGCGTATTCTAGCAATGTTTTAATACAATTCAAAGCCGTTTCATGACTAACGTAACCACTAGTATCTTTCGTTTGAAATATTACTGTCATTTTCTTCCTCTTGAGTAACAAGAAAAATAATATCAGGATCGTTCATGTGTTCAAACCTGGATCATTTATGATCGAGCCACTCCTTTATGTTTTCCTTATCCACGTCTTCAAAAAAATTTAATTTTCCATTAATCCACACATTTCAGATACAAAATTTTCTTCATTCTCTTCGGATTCTATTAAATCTGTTTCTATGCCACTGAAGAATCTTTTCTCCATGATAGAACAAGTGTTACTGGCTTTACTTTTGACCAAGGATTGTGCTATCTAATGTATAGCATCCAACACAGTCATTTTTTTCAAAAAATTGATCAAATCATCATCTTCCTCAACAAGAGCTTTCAGAAGTTTTTGATGATAAAGACGTTACATTGATGATATAACACCTTGGTCCATGGTTTGAATCAGTGATGTAACATTAGGGGGCAAAAATTTTGTAATTATAGGTCCATCGTTTATCTTCAATATGCTTTCAATCAAATTAAATTTGAATTAAAAAATATTTAGTTTCCGACACAAATAATCCGCAAATCGGATAATCCATGCACGGATAATTGAGAGTACACTGTACATAGTTTTCAGTTTTGCGATTTCCAATAAAATTCTTAACAAGTTTGGAACTATCTCGTATGTAAACTCCCTTTTAATTAATACATATAAATTTATAGCCATTATGATTCTCATAAAAATATTACAATTATAATTTCAGTGTTCATAAAAGTATTCGTATGTAATTATTAATTTTTATAAATTGAATTTCATCAGACTTTTGGCATTAAAATATTAAATGGTAAATTATTAAATTTTGTTATATAAAAAATTAATCATTATATTATTACAATTATGAGTTCCCGTGAATAGTTTTACTATGCTAATTACTAACGCGTAAAATGGCCAATGTCATTGAATTTAAGACATGTGGAATTTTTTTATGGGGATATTATATTTTCATATTTTATCAAGTCTGAATAGCGAGGAACCGATATCGATTTGTTCATGGGATCGTCCATTTAGATTATCGAATAATAGATGCACCAACTTTACTGCGATTTGTGTGAAAAAAGGTGAGATTTGTTTCTAATTATTTTGATTAGGTTTTGAATTAAAATATTAAATAATCTCAAATCTGATAAAATGTAATTTTGATTAAAGTGATTCTGATATTTTAGTAATACAGTAGGTTTCGCTTATAGAGAACTTGCTTAAAGAGAACAAAATCGGTTAAAGAGAATTTTTTGGTTTAAAAACGGCATTTACCCCAATTTTTCAGTGTAAATGTTCTCTTTAACCGATGATTGGTTAAAGAGAACATTTTTTTATATTTCGAAATACAGCTTATTTTAGACAGTAAACATATAATTTAATTATTTTTGTTTTAAAAAGGTTATTTGATTAATTGAAAATATTATTTTACTTAAAAATTTTAGGCCATAATGAAATCAAGTTCTAGGACAATTCTAACACTCAAACAGAAATTTGAAATCATAGCACTTTTTGAGAAAGGAGAAAGCCAAGCATCATTGGCCAGAAAATATAAAATATCACCTTCATCAATATCAAACATTTGTCACAAGAAAAGGGAAGAAATACTTGAGGCCTACAGTTCCAGGCCTTCATCAACCAAGAAACTGAAACAATCTTTTCATGATGATTTAGATATTCAGTTAAGGGATTGGTATTTGCTGCAACGATCCAAAAAGATTCTCATTAACAGCGTATTACTTATTGAAAAAAGCTGATCAAATTGCCAAATACCTAAAGATTCAAGATTTTACTTGCACAATGAGTTGGATCCAACGTTTTAAAACTCGGCATTATCTTGCTTTCGGATCTATTTCTGGAGAAGCTGGTGATGTAAATAATGAGTTGGTGGCGTCGTGGCTTAAAAATGAGTGACCGGAAATTAGGAAAGGTTATGGTAACAAAGATATTTTTAATGCAGACGTAACGGGATTATTTTACAGGCTTTTACCAAATAAAACAATTAAGGTTAAAGGAGAAAGGTGCGTTGGAGGTCAGTTATCTAAGGATAGGATAACTTTGTTATTTTGTGCAAGTATGGAAGGTGAAAAATTGCCTCCATTAATAATTGGAAAATCAAAAAATCCCCGATGTTTTAAAAATGTTGATATTACTTCCCTAAATTATAAAAACAATCAGAATGCATGGATGACGTCAATACTTTTTTCAAATTGGATTGTGTCATGGGATTCTAAATTAAGAAGTATTGGAAGAAATATTATTTTATTAGTAGATAATTGTTCTTCCCATCCTCCGTTAGGTCAATCTTTAACAAATATTGATCTAATTTTTATGCCTCCAAATACCACGAGTAAGTTACAGCCTTTAGATGCCGGGGTTATCAATGCTTTTAAGCAGTATTATAAAAAAGTAATTGTTACAAAAATGATTCATTTTTATGATTCTTATCCAGAAGAAAAATTTAAAGTAAGTATTCTTGATGCAATTAGTATGGCTAAAACGGCTTGGTCAAAAGTTAGCTGTAATACTATAAAAAATTGTTTTAGGCATGCTGGTTTCGGCGAAGTTGTTGAAGGAATGGCAATAAATGAAAAATTTTCATCTGATATAGAGGAATATTTTGAAAAGCAACACTCGTTTACTGATTTTGTTAATGCTGAAGAAAATTTAGTAACAGAAAATGTCACTGAACAGGAAGTAGAATTAAATTTGTCGCTATCTGATACGTCAGATAACAATCAATGTGTTGAGCTTCCCAACATTCATAAAGCATTTGAGTGCATGCAACAAGTAGTTCTTTTTTATTCAAATCAGGATAAAACTGGCCATTTACAAGAAAGTTTAATAGCAATTGAATCAGATTTGGAGAAGATTTTACTCAAGAAAAAAACCAGGCAACTGAAAATAACTGAGTTTATTTTCAAAAAATAAATGTGTTAGTAAAATTTTTTGAATATTTTTAAAATTATCCTTATTAAAAAGTATCGGTTATAGAGAAGTATCGGTTATAGAGAACATTTTTTCAAGTCCCAAAAATGTTCTCTTTAAGCGGTATCTACTGTATTGAATTAATATTTTCTGACATTTATTTTATAATTTTATTAATTAATATATTTTATATTATCAATGGTTTATTAAATATTTTAATTTATTGATTTAGTTAATATGTAAAAAATTCTTCAAATTTAACTTTAATTCTAGTGTTGAGTGCTACAAAAATGTAAAACGAAATTATAAAGAATTTTATAAGTTGATTTGTTGCTAATCTGTTACGAATCTAATAATGGACATTTCTTAAAGCACAATTTATTCATTGTATTTATTTCTAAAAAATTATTATGAAAAAAAATAGAAGTTTATTTCTGGATAATTGGGGGTTTTTATTTAATTATTTTCAGTAAACCTTATAGTATCGGAAATTTTGTTTAAAGTAAACTCAAAGGGCATTTAGAGTTCCTGTATTCGCTAGGACATGGTATAATTAATCGATTAATCAAAATTGTTTATGTAAAACAATACAAAATAAATTTGGAGAGAAATCCTATGAGAGTGTAGTGACCGTAGTTTGATTAACAGAACTGGCATGGACTACTTCGAGGTTTGGATTAATAACAATAGTCAAATTTATAAACATAGTTCAATACAGAAAACAATTGTGAAAAATAATTTTAAATATTATTTATTTTCCAAAATACCTAAACATCAAATTCACAATAATATTTAAAGTACAAATATATTAATTAAAAAATAAGAAAAATTAAAAATGAATATTTCCCGAAGGTAACTTGTATGGGCAGATGTCGAACAATGAGACGAGTTCAAATATAATGAAAATAAATAGGAGGAAAAAATTACAAAAAACTAAAATTAATTTAAAAAATAATTAGCTAATAGAAAACCCGAGCTATTTGGAAACCAGAGCCAATGGAAAACTTGAGTGATCAATCTAATTAGGTAGAAGCAATTGAAAGATAATGAGGAAAATCGAATTAGCCGACGGGAAACAAAATTAGGCCAGGCTGTCAAAATTAATAAATTTTCCAAACCAATTATGTTATAATTGGGAAACACGAGGGAAGCTATTAAAATTAATTTGATGATGACATAATAGAATTACGAGTTGGGTATAAAAGGTACATTGAAGTAAACAGAATTGCCAGTTGGTCGAAGAAAGAAGATGGATATTGCATTGAAGGGAGTAACATAAGTGTGAATTTAGTGCTAACCAAATCATTTTGAATCTAGCATTCCAGAAAGGGATATCTCCCTGTGCAAAATTGAGGTTGAAATTGAAAAGTGTGTAGAGTAAAAATAGTTATTTAAAGTGGTGTAAACTGAAATTGTTTCATTAAAGTGTTTAATAAAAGAAGAGTGTAATTGTGATAATTTCGAATGAATATTATTGTGTTGGGTTGTTCGATTTGCTTAATAAAAGGACACCAAGGAGTTAAACAAAATACCCAACAATATAGATATAGGTATAGATATCACTCGTCATTTTTTTTACTCTTGACTAATTTGAAGCTTCGATGGATCTACTCGTGTGAATCAGATTGTTCGAAAATTGTACATTCGAAATCCTTATTGTAAACGACCAACCATATTAGTTCTTACCTGAAATGACTACGGAACTGGACGAAATTTCACTACCTACTGGAATCCTATCAATTACTCAATGAACGGACTGCTCTTCTGTTGGTGCTAATAAATAAATGAAATTTGTTATTTATTTTCGTTATTCGCAATGTGTAACCGATGTTTATGAGTCAATGACGATAATAGATCTTAAATCTCGATACAGTCTCTTCCCTAGTCATGATACCCAGAGTAAGGTTGAACTTTACAAGTTTTAGAAGGTTCTGGATGAGTGATTGGTCAATATAATAGACTAGCGGTTTTTTTCAACTTTTATTGCGGATACTATACGAATTATGATTGAAAATCATTTTTCACATTTTTTCTGCGTTAATTGCGTGAAGTGACTGCTGATATCGTACAGTCAAGATTTTATAACTAATTTTGTTTATTATTCTCGATTTTTATTAAGCTGATAGTTGTTGCTGTTCGTTATTATGTTTATCTCCTGTTGATACGCTATGATTAATTTATTTATTAACTTGATTCGACTCATTATTTGTCTCGATATTGTTTGTGTATTTACTAGCTGTCGTATTTTAATTTTTCGCTTCGTTTTGTCAACTGTACCTCAGTGAAACGAACCATTAGTGTCATGTAATTAAAGTTCTGGGCTTGTAATTAAACTAATAGTTTGACACGGAGCCTCAATCTTCTCATATAATTTAACTTTAACTATTGCACCAGTAGTGGCTCGGCTTACCTGTGGCGAGCATGGCATCGTATCAAGTGGGCTTTCCAACAGTAAAATTATTCAGGACGTTAGAACGTTCCAACCTCCATTGTGGTACGGGAGTTTACCGGATAAACTGCGTTCGACAGATAAACTGTACCAACATCTCGAAGTTCATGCCTAAAGATTTTATTATCTTGTTGGTGTGGTATATTGGCTATGGGCCGAAACAGGTTTAAATCAAAAATTATTCTAGTCGTATAACAAATGAAGAAAAATAACGAAAGCATAAAAAATATTTACCATCAAAATTTAAATAAGTCATGACATTACAAAAATTAAAAATGACACTCCAATAACTATTTACTTCATTGATTTAGTCCAATGGTCCTCTGCTCAAGTCTCACATTGACATTGTTTTGCTACTGAATCCGAAAGCTAAAAGAGAAAAAATCACTCAAATCATGTTAGAAACATTCAATGCTCCTGCTTTCTATATTGCTATTCTGTCGCTTTATGCTTCATGAACAACTACCCACCATTGATTTAGATTCCGGAGATGGTATACCACACACTAAGCAATTTATAAAGGTTATGCGTTGCCTCATGCAATTTTCAAAATGGATTTGACTGGGAGAGATTTGACAGATTATTTAATGAAAATTAAACAACAGTGTAAATCAGATCTGGAAGATCTTACGGAAAAGATCCTTTCAAAAATATTTAGAGAATAATCTGAATAATCTATGAATTTCCAATGCGCATTAAAAAGAAATTTTAAAATTTCAAAATGTTCTATCCAGATAAATAATTTCGGCACCTAGTATTACCATATTTTTCTGTCTGTCATAATAATGCCATGTATATTTCAAATCTTTCCACCGAATTTGACATCAATTACAGGGTTTTGCATTATTATAAAATCATTTTTCATTATTATTCATTATAAATCATTATTAAAATATTATAAATTCATCATTAAAGTATTATTTATAAAAAAAATGGCAGAGAAGAAAGAAAGACTCGAAGTGTGATAACGAAAAGACACTATCAACAACTTCATCCGTTTGGTTGAAAAGGAAAAGAAAAAGAAAAACAAGGAAATTGCCAACACTTTAGGAATATCATTAAGTGCCGTTGGTAATTTACTTAGACGATTGAGGAGTGGCGAGTTCGCTGATATGAATATGGTCGAAACAAGTGGTCCAAAATAGCAATTGCAAACTCCTTAAGGTTAGACTGACGCTTAACCCTTAAATCTTTGAAGAACAAACTTGATGAAAAATTTACTTCCGATGTCATTATCCTCAATTTCGAAAACTATTAAAAAGATGGAATATTCGAGGAAAAAATTAGTTAAAGTGCCCCTTGAAAGAAACTGCCCAAGAGTTATAAATGAAAGAGAGGTTTATTGTAGAGAGCTTTCGAACATAAATGACGAAAAGATGGTATTTTTAGATGAAATGGGAATCAACTTACACACCAGTAAAACCCATGGATATTCTCCTTTCAACACAAAAGCCTGTACTACAGTTCCAGTTAATAAGGGAAGAAATATAAGTGTTATCTGAGCAATATCAATTATCCCTTTCGCCATGGGAACCGTACAAAGCCGTAAAATAATTTTGTGTCTGACATACGAGAAACCTATTTCTTAATAGTAATCTATTTTTTTCAAAACTGAATTTCTCTAAAAATTTGCAAATACAGGTAATCCTCGACTTACGACCGAGATAGGGACCCGAGCAACGGTCGTATGTTGAGTTGGTCGTAAGTCGAGTTCATATAAAAAAATAAATAAAAAAGAACAAAAATACAAACGGATTATTAGAAGCAAAATACAAATTCATAGTTCAGTTTTTATTTAAAATTATAATAAAAAGCCATGAATACATTTATATTAAATAAATTAAATTAAAATTACATGTTTACTTGTCCTCGTCATCCGAACTTATCACATTAATATAATCCAGTGAGTTATCTTGAACAACTGCACCTTCAGTGGCAGTTTTTAAAAAAAACCTGTCTAATGTTGTTTGCACACTTTGAACTTTCATTTCGCTGTAAATTGCATAATAACATGCCATATTTTCCTCAATAAGCTTATTTACTTTTGTAAATCTTTCCTCATTAGCATCCATTTCTTCCAATTTTTGCATTCCCTGATGAATTTGGTGAAAAGCTGCAGCCATTTCTTTTGCCGAAATATTTTTTTGTGGCATTTCTTCCTCGTCTGATTTGCTTTCATCCGCAACACATTGTGCATCAAGATTCAATAAATCTTCATTCGTTAGATTATCTACATGGTATTCAATAAATTGGTTAATATCTGCATTGTCAACATCAAGATTAAGTTGCTGACCAAGCTCTACGATCTGAGCGGTAATTTGTTCAATGCCAATTTCGCTTTCAATTGTCGAACTAACATTCTCTTGAAGTCGCTTTGTTAGATTTTTCCATATTCCACTCATACAAGGTCTGATCTCTTGCCATCCACCTGCTATGTTTTTAATTGTTTGAAGCATATTATATTTCGACCAAAATTCTTTTAGAGTGATCTCATTTTCAAGTGCTTTAATTGCTTGACTAAATGTGATTTTCAAATAGTGAGCCTTAAATGTGGCAATAGCTCCCTGATCCATTGGCTGTAAAATACTGGTGGTATTTGGGGGTAAATACATAATTTTTATGTTCGGCGAGAGATCGCCAAGATATGGTGGGTGTCCAGGTGCATTATCCAGTAATAAGAGGATTTTAAAAGCAATGCCCTGTCGATTACAATATTCTTTTACTTCAGGCGCAAATACCTTCATAAACCAGTCCTCAAAAAGTAATTGCGTCATCCAAGCATTTTTATTTGTGCGGCTATGTACTGGTAACATATTGATATCCACTCCTTTAAATGCTCTTGGTTTTCTAGAGGTTTCAATTTATACCCAGCAATATTTCCGCCCAATAAAATTGTGATGTGATCTTTATGTGCCTTAAAACCTGGCCTACGTTTTGCTTCCTTATGAATGTACGTACGATCAGGCATTTTCTTCCAATAAAGCGCGGTTTCATCAACATTAAAAATTTGTTCGTTGGTATAATTTTCTTCTTTAAGGAAATCATCGAATTTAGCTACAAAATCCTCAGCAGCTTTATTATCAGCGCTGCCTGCCTCTCCAGAGATTTTTACATTTTGTAAATTCGCTCGTTTCCTAAATTTTTGAAACCAGACGTTACTTGCAATGAATGTCTGATCATGGCCTTCCCCTCCCTTTAATTTCAACATTTCAAAAAGACTTAGAGCTTTAGTTTTGATAATTGCGAGGCTAAGAGGAATTTGTTTTATGATCAAATCCTCTATCCAAATCACCAACAACTTTTCCATTTCATGCATGGCCCCTTGCCTTTTTTGGTTATAACTGTAGATTGCATACATGCTGATTCTCGAACTGCTTTTAAAATTCGATCTTTATCTTTTAAAATTGTTGAGATTGTTGAATCGGATAGTTTAAAAGCATGCGCTATGTCTTTCACCTTTTTACCACTATCATGCTCTTTAATTAACTTATGTTTCATTTCTAAATCTATAGCACTTCTCTTATTTTTTCTACTTCTATTATTCACAGACATTTTTGGGATAAAAAAATTATTCACTTTTAAAAAATTAAAATGGCTAACTCAATTGGGCCTTTTTTAGCCTTTAAATTTTTGATATGACAGATAAATTTATGCTGTCGTTTTGTTTTTAAATTAGTTGTAGCTCAACAATTTAAAAGTGCTGAATATTTTTTAAGGCTTGCTAATTTAATTTTTTACTAATTCTAAATTTGTTTTTGTTGTTAAAAACTAAAATAGTAGGTAACTTATAAAATTAATAGTGTTTAATTAAGGAAAATTAATTGGTTTAATTTTTTAGTTCGGTTCGAAACAAAAATCAGGCCCATTGGGAAAAATAATTTTAGGAAATAATTTTGGTCGTAAGTGCGAACCGTCGTAAGTCGAGCCGTCGTAAGTCGAGCCGTCGTAAGTCGAGGACTACCTGTAATGCAAAAATAATTTTCTAATTTAACCACAATTATTTTTTACTAGTTTGGTTTTTATTCGCTGGTTATATGAAGATGTGGGGTATTTACGAAAAAATACGGTATATATTATAAAAGTATTAATTTTGAACTTATTTTTTACGTTCAATTTGTATTCCACTGGGTGAATCTTTTTAAATTTTAAGTTTTTTATGATTCCAAAACTACAGGAAATATCAATTCATGTTTGTTATTGTTAATGAACATTTTATTGTTTTAATAAGTGAAACAATAAATTGAACTTTTATTTCAGATGATGAGCAATGCAATCAATTGGTGAATGCTTGTAAACGTAAAATATTCAATTCAAATAATTATTATTTTATTATTGACTTTTAGAATGCCCTCCAAGTGAAATGACAGTAACATGTAAATTGTTTTAATTATCAATTGATTCGATTAATAATTAATTGATTTTATTTAGTGCTACAGGAAACATTGAGAATTATTAATTGTAATTTATTAATTATTAATTTTCTATAATTTTATGTTTCAGAAATCGATTCTATTTATGATTTCTCTTTCAAATAACTATTAATATCAATCTAAATTGGTATTAATTTGGGTTAATTTTAATATTTTCTTTTTTCCATACTGATTTGTTCTATTTAAGATTCTGCAATATCTGAAACAAACAATATATTGTTTTATTCAATCAAATACCTTTCTTCTATATTGGTTACTGTTTAATTCTCATCAAATAATCTGTCATGTCTCTTCCACCCAAACACATTTTGCAAATATCATGATCATAATCATAACCTTCATAAATTTACGCAATATGTGATACACCACCCCTAGAATTCAAAAAGATACCTGTTGTACGATCAGATGCATACAAAGACTCTTTGTGCGCTGATAATTTGGTACGACATTTTAAGCAGGATTAATGTTTCAATCTTCAAGTACCAACCTAAATGAATCAACAATTTTAATAACTTTATTTTTAATAATACACTTAAAAAAGCTACAATTTTAGCACATGATATTGACATAGCTCCTCAATTTAAAGAAAATCTATTACGTAGGCGTAAAAAACATATGTTTAACTACGGATGTCGAGATGAAAGACCATCAGACCCGGAAAAAAACTAAAAAATTTCATTTTTTCTTCCAATTGTTGACAGTGCAATTAACTCAATAGTCGAAAGATTTGAACTTATGAATAGTCATGCCGAAAAGTTTCAAATTCTCATAAATTTTAATGAAATTTATAATTTGGATATTGAGATACTAAGAAATAAATGTACAGATTTACATAATGTGTTAACTGATGGTGAAGATATAGATATAAGTTCTTCAGAATTATGTAACGAACTGTGTATATTTAAAGACACCAAAACTCAACTTAATAGTTTTGATCCATTAGATATATTGCAGTATATTTATTCAAATGGTTTTTTTGATATATTTCCAAATATAGTTGTATCTTTGAGAATATTTTTAACACTACCAGTTTCAGTAGCAGCTGGCGAAAAATCATTTTCCAGACTTAAACTAATTAAGAATTATTTACGTTCAACCATTTCTCAAGAAAGACTATTTGGCCTGTCTTTGATTGCTATTGAAAGCGATATCTGTGACAAAATCAAAATTAATGATGTATTGGATGAATTTGCTTCCATAAAAGCAAGAAAAATAAAATTTCAAATAAAACATTGTGGTTTCCTAATTTATATATATAAGATTTATGTTAATTTTTTTTATGAATTAATGTTTAATTATACAGTAAATCTTTTTAATAATAAAATTGTAATACTTCACTGTTAAATTTGAGTTTTATTTCTGACATAATTTACTATAAAAAGCGCTTAACAGAAAGTTGCATCGGGCGTCAGCACCGCTAGAGCCGGTCCTGATAACGATGTAACTGCTTAAACAGCTACATACACAGCAGGAACATTGAATATTTCAAAAATAATTTGAGTCATTTTTCTCTGTTAGCATAGTGATTCAGTAGCACTTCCTTAATAAAAAAACTGGATGTTTTTTGGCGTAAATTTCAACTCATTGTAAAATTCTTGATGCCTGGTCTTTCTCATATAATTGCAGTTTGAACCAATAACGTGTTCAATTTGAAAATCCAAAATTTAAATAGCTGTTTAAGACTTAGCTTTATCGCCAACACAGCTTTCCTTTTGAACTATTCCAACTTTTTCATCTGCATTAGGATAAACAATAAAATTATTAAAAGTTTGCAAAACATTTTATTTTGAATATTATTTAAATTACATAATAATATAAAAACAATATTTGATTATTAAGGAAAAATGTTTTTAATTGAGTAGACCGTAAGAATCATAATGCAAAACTTATTATTAGTTTTTCCCATCAATTTATTATGATATTTATTATTAGTAATTTATTATAGAATATTTTCATTGTAAAATAGATAATTAAAACAAAAATAATTTCAGATAAACTGATTTATTTTATGATTGCTATTTGTAAGTGAAAATAAATATTATAATATTATTGATAAACAATTCAATTTCAGTGATTTTCAATATTGTCATCGTTCTTCTGCTGGTCTTTGAGAATCGGTTCAAGCTTATCAGTAAGTGGAGGTGGCAGATTTAAAATCTGAAATATTTATTGGGGTTGTGTATTGCTTATTGAATATCGGTGATTATAGAATAATGATAAACATAGTCCATCTTTGTTCATTTAGTAAAATCACCTGTCAATGATAATATCCTAAATCTTCTAATATATACTGTACATTTATTACAATTTTTACTTGTATTTTGTATTTAATTTTCTATATATATGCCTTGGATCTGGCTTTGCCCTTTGCTGATACGATGACGCAAGAATGTCATTTTTGTTTTTATATTTTGCCGTAATGAAATGGACATGAGTTTTATATCTTCAAGAAGCACTTGGAACGTACTTCAGTAGATTAATAAATTGTCAATATAGACCAAGGGTGGGGAACATGCGGCCTCCGGAACCTTATCGAAATAAATCTTAATATATATGAAAAACCTTGAATTTTGAGGATTTACAAATAAAAATACTTGTAACTACTGAACTGTATATATTTATATATATCGTACTGTACAAGCATCCCGCCGAGTATAAAGATCGAAATATAAAAGGCAATCATTTACACCCATAAATACAAAACCTATGTAGACGAATAAATAAGATTATTGAGCACTCATTTGTGAAATGATGACTTATTTGCATAAATTTTTCGATTCAAAATTTCCCAGATTATTTCGTACAGCTGCATCTTTCAAATCTGTAGACTGATTATAAACAAAAGATTTAAAATGAAATTAATTAATGTTAAAATACTTTTTGACTGCGGCCCAATTTAAATGTGGCCTATGGAGATAAAAAGGTTCCCCACATCTGATATAGACAATAAACTGCTTATTCTGTGTTCAAAATTTCATACAAAGATAAAAGGATGCGGGTGCAATTGCCAATCCAAACGACTTCTTTCGGTGTTGATGTATGTCCCTTACGATTGTGAACGCGGTTAAACTATATCTTCGACTTTTACTGTAATCTGCCATTAACCACTTTCAAATTGAGTGAAGTAAAGCAGACAGCTGTATATAGGGTCAGTAACATTTCGTTGATGTCTGTAAGGGCTAGAAATCTTTGTAGCTGTTGGTAATTCGATATATATCATTGGGGTTAGGAATTGGTAGTTCTCCTTTTGTATTTATTGTTATTACTTTTTATTATTTTATTATTATTTATTATTATTAATTATTATTATTTATTATTATTATTATTAATTATTATTATTTATTAATAATTATTATTATTTATTATTATTATAAATTATTATTATTATTTATTATTATTATTTATTTATTATTTTTATTTATTGTTATTATTTGTATTTATTGTTATTAGTTGCTAGAGTTAGTTTCCATCTCTTTTCAAATTTCTTGATTAATTCGAATATTACATAGTCTTCGATATTTTGTCTTATATTTATATAGCATTCCATCTGTAACTTTGATGCTACGATAATTTTTTCCCAAAATCGCACGACCGTATTCATTGTACATCTCATATCATTGTTTTGTTCCTTAAATTTATCTTAAGTCTAAATTTTAGTATAATACGTACAATTTGTATTATCAATATGATATTCAGTATTCCGGTCATAATTTATCTGAATATCAAAAATCGCTCCCACGTGGCATCCATCATGTTCAACATGGCTTGTTGAAAGTGATAGGGTGAAAACACTTTCGCAATCAGGTCCTTGCTTATAATTTGTGCCTCCTAATATTGCTACTAATTTTGACGGTATTCTTATTACTGGTTGCATGAATCTCGATTAGTTACTCTTTATTTTTCATCATACCAGAATGTCTATAAAAACAAATTTGAAAAGAGGTGAAACAATCTTTCGTCGAATCAAAGACATATTGTTACAAGTTTGGCAATCCAAAAAAGAAATTAGCCTTATCACTTCCATTTATTCTGCAGAAATTAAGGAAAGTCATAATATTAACCGCACAACACATAAAAATATTATAAAACCAATCACTATAATCGAATATAATAAATTCATGAAAGGGGTCGATCGTCCCGATCAGTATTTATCATATTACAGCATCTTGCGTAAAACTGTAAAGTGGACAAAACGCGTAGCCATGTATATGATAAATTGCGCACATTTTAATTCATGCGTCGTATACAATTCCACAAAGACGATAAAAATGAATATAAAAAATTTTGTATGATTTCGCATTAGAATGGGTAACTGATCAATTAGCTAAACTAACATTCCCGATCCTGGGCCGTCAACATCTAGAACAAGAAGAGCACGTAAACATGACCCTCCTGAAAGATTATCAATGGATATGTGGAAACATATTTTAGAGAAAATTGTTGTTACTGGGATGAAGAAAAAGCCGCAAAGACAATGTCGTGTGTGTGCTGCAAAAAAGTGCGAAGTGAAACATCTTACATATGTAAGTGTTGCTGTGTGCCTCTTCATCGAGGAAATTGTTTTGAACGTTACCACACTTTAAAACATTATTAGTTTTATGATTGCTACTTTTATTTTTTCATAATGTTAAAATATTTGAGATGAATTACTGACATGATTAAAAATCGAATACTTTTTTTTGGTTTATTGTTTTGTTTCGTTATTTATTATTTTGGTAAGTTGGTGAAAACGCGGCCTAGTCCATTTTCAGAGACCGACGGTAGCGGTCACTATACCACCATTTGAAGAAATTAGAAAATATATATAATGTAATTCGAAATAATTAAAACTATATATTTATATTTAAATTTTCATATTTACGATATTATTATAAATGTTCCCACCAAAATAAGAAACGTTGGTTAAAAATTTAAATAATTTTCGATTTATTGAGATTTTACAGAAAACTAAATTTTTGCAAAAAACCCCGCTACAGCACAACTCCGCCAAAAAATGTACCCACATACAATGTATTAAAATAATCTCTTTTTAAATAAACTAGTAGAATATTTCTTTGTTCTTGACAACATCTAAATGGATAACCAGATACCCAGTACTAAGCACTATCAACCAAGTATCAACTATCAGCTAATAAGTATTTACAACTAGGTACTTACAACCAGATACCTATAACTAGATACCAATTACTTACAACTAGGTACTTAGCACTATCAACCACCTACCAAGTACTTGCAACCTGGTACCATCAACAAAATACCTACAAATCCCAATGAGATACTAGCAGGTTGCAACCATAAATAAACCATCAATAAACTTTGAACAAACTTTTTAAAATGGTTAATTTGTCAAGTCTTAAAATAATTTGTTAGATTTAGAATACATTTGATACATTCAATAAATTTTCAGATCATTAAATTAAAATAAATTAATTAAAGTTGTTATTTTGCAATGAAATTATTATATAAAATGATTCTTACACAATAACCACTTAACTAAATAATCAATCATAATACTAAGATAATGAATTTGCAAGTCTTGCATCGGATACTTGAGATTCACTTCTTGTATTGATTTCTTGCGACTCAATACTTATAACCAACTACAAATAAGTACCAGATACTAACAACTAGATACTAATAACTAGATACCGAGTACTTAGAACCAGGTAGTTACAACTTACAACTAGCTACTTACAACTAGCTAAAAATGTTATTTATTCAGTGGTATTTTATCAAATAATTTTTAAATAAATTAATTTTTTTATTCGTGTTAGAATTCAAAAATATTTTTAATTAAATTACAATCAGTAGTTAAGAAAACCTTTTCTGATTAAGTAAAATGTATAGTCTAAATTTAACCCAAATGATGACTTTCGTCAAAGAATGAATGGTAAATGAGAATAATTGTCAAGCCAACCACTTTAAAATAGTAAAACACCATTTTGAAATGAAAATTAAGTAAAATAATTTAAGTATTACGAATTACAACGAAAGACATAAAATATATAAATTCTAATTTTTATTCACAATAACCACTTAACTAAATATTAAGTGCACTTTATGGTGTGAGCTATATAAATCAATAAGAAGGATATGATAAAAAATAATAGAAATAGGTGAAAATAGCGATAAGAGGAATAAGATGGCGACAAGAAAATTAAGATGATGATGAGAGAAATAGGATGGATATAAAAGAAACAAGAATGTAATAAATACGATATATTCGAGGACTTCCATTAATAAGACGATAAGGAAATTAATAGATCTATAAGGATAAGCAGGAGATGAGAGCTCGACACAAACAACTCAACCTTCACTACTTGCACGTTTTTGGTGTTACATTTCTTCCCTAAATAAAATGGTACTATCTGCTTTTTAGTAATATTATGTATAAACAGAATTTAATTTTCTACAAAAACACTAACAGATTTTTAAACAATTGAAACGTTTAAGGAGCACTCAAATTTTTTTGTTTTATTTTTATTCAGCTTACATGCTTTTCCTTTCATAATCTGCTATACATCATTAAATTTTTTTTTAAATGTATATAACAAAATATTACTTTTAAAGCACAATTTACTGATTTACACTAACTTTATCGGAATCGAAGTATTTTGATTAGGGTTTTAAATATACTTGAAAATTAAACACCAGAATATCTAATATTTATTTCCCCAACTACCCGTAAGCCCAAAAATATTTTTTAATAGAAAACCAAAATAAAAAATTTAAAATAATTCAATTATTAAAACAAATGTTGGTTTATAAATAAAAATGACATCAACTCCAAGATATTATTTTCAATTAAAACTGTATAAAATTTAATACTTGTGTACAAAGAATGAATTCCTTAAATATGTGTATATTTATTTTTTAATAATTTCTGTTTTTGTTTAAAACAATATTTAAGAAAAAATATTCAATGAAGTTTTATAGTAGACAATTTGCTTCGCATTTTTTTTATTAAATTATTACCTGCGGTTGAGGTAAGGTTTATCGTTAATAGGAGTTAGTAAAAATTTTGGGATTTAATTCTACAAATTTCAACTTTTTCAACACTTAAATTCATTTTTGAAGTTTGTTTAATAATTACAACTACTGTCAAGTTATTTATGTATTGCTGAAGGTCTTCATATTCTGTTTTTTGATCATTAATATCATCAGAAGAGCTTGAACTATCGGACATATAATCTTGTAACTTAGCAAGTTGTGAATTTAGGAGAATAGTTGAAAATGATTGCTTTTTTGGATGGCTGCCATGAATATGAAATAACAATATCGTTACTACTTCTTTTTGTTGTCTTTTCTCAATTTGTTTTAAATCTATCGAATAACTCCCGAGAAAGTGGAATATTAATTCCATTTCGGTTTTTAAAAACCTATATTAGAGTTCCTTCGCCAGATATGAGTTCACAATTTTTTGTTCAGTTCCCTGGACTGCTATCATTAGAAGCTCTAATACAAGTGAAACTTCTTTTTTTTAAACATATAGATAAATCTAGAGGTTCAACATTTTCATCAAATAATATATTCGCCATCATCTCTTGATCTTCTGTTTCTTTGTATAATAAACGGGCGCTATTTTCCTCTAATAAAACTCTTTCCACTGAAATGTTTTTTATACTTTATTTTTATAACTATTATATGTATTGTATGATTGTAACAGAGTTGACTAATTATTCCCATTAATTTTCCATGTTTGACTATGACATCAGCACCTTCATTGGTTGGCGAAATTACATTTTTCTCTAATTCTGCACCATACTCCAGGAACAAATTTTTAACGAGGTTTTTTCAATTTTTTTAGAATTGCAGCTCCCTTTTTTATCAAACCTAAAACAAATTTAATGTATAATATTGATTTATCTTCCTATAGTAATATTTGTCTACTCTTCAACCGTTATGCTTACTCTTTTATTGGATGTAAGTGAGCCACTATTACATGTTTTGAATTTTATTTTTTAAGAATTCCATAACATACTTTTGAATGGTTGTAGTTATTTTTGCCAGTAAATAGTTTCAACCAGCTACAAATCCTTTGATAGGTTCATATTATACAATTACATGAAATGGAAAGTCATCTTTCTCCGCACTATCTAATATTTCGTTCAAGGAATGTCTATTTATATATGTGAAAATACTTGAAAGACTCATTTTAGATTTTTTAGGTGGCTCTTGATAATCAGTTATATGGATTTTATTTGATGCTTTGGCAGAGAATTTTGGTATCACATCCCTTGTAACTTATTTTAGTACAACAAGCTGTTATATTATGATGAACTTGATTACTATTACCTTTTCTGAAATATTTCCAAACCGGTAATCTTTTGCTCATTTTCAAAGAATCTCTGCAATTTTTGTTAGATTAAAACAAATAATAAAAATATTTCACTCTGTAAAATCTACCTTTAATTAAATATAATTAATTTATAATTCGTTAAATATATTATATAAGAAAATGACCTAAATCCAGAGATTTCTTTTTTAATATTTATCTGTCGGATTTTCAAAAGCTGTTCAATATGTATATAATATGTAAATATGAGCCACAAATTTAAATGAACATTACCTGTTTCGGTATCCATTAAATAAGGTGCGATAAAAACAGCGGAGACAAAATCGGTACGGATAAAAACGGTGTGGACAATAAAAGCGAGAACAATAAATACTACAGATAAATCTATATTGGATTGTGAAGTAAGTATTTATAACTAGATTCTAAAAAAGTTATATAATGATTTAAAAAAGGTATATGGACTAGGTGGAACTATTTCATTCACTTTTATTGTTTGCGCCATTTTTGCCGCGCATTTATTGGGGTACACCACCTGTTTCAGTTTAATATAATTAATGTTTAATAATTCCAAAAGTATACTCGTGAAAAGCAATACAAAAAATAAATTAATTTAATTCGAAAAAAATATTAATTCAATATAAAATAGCTAAAAAAATTTTTCTCAAATGACATTTGTTATATTTTTAGTGTTTATTTAATTTTTAGATCCTTTATATTAATTATTATTATCTATTTCAGCAAAATTCTGTATCGGATTATTCAAAAAACGTAAGCATGGAATGTATTATTTTTAACAAATAATTTAAATATTTTAAATAATTAAAACATTTTATTTAAATGAAATGTTTCAAATAATAATTTTTGAAACTTATATAAAATGTCTAAAATATTAATGATGTAGATATAAAAATTTAAAAAAAACTCGTAAAACATAGCTTATTAAATAAAATATTTAATAAAAAGAATTTTAAAATTAAGTATGTTAAAGTTTAAAATAATTAGGTAATAATAATAATTTTATTAAAATTTAATAATAGTAATCAAAATAGAAAATGGTGGTTTCTTGTTAACAGCATAAATAAAATGTTAAACTTAATGACAAGATAGGCATTTATTGCAAAATATTTATTTTAAATTGAAAATGATTTTTACCTAATAAATATACATTATTATGAAGGAGTATAGAAATAAAATTTAAATGTACAAAAAAAAACAATCTCAAAATCAATGAGAATTCAAAAATCAAAATTTGAGTGTTAAAATTGAATATTTTTCGGAATGAAGGGCGTGGCCAGGTGTCGAATGAATAGTTAAAAACTAATAAACATTTTAAATCATTAGTTACTTTAGATAACATAATTTTAAAAGAAGACAAACTATTTAATTTAAAAAAATCTCCATTCGTACATCTTTTCACTATATATTTCGATAGCATCACTATCATCATCAGGTTACCTTCATACAATATTGATAATTTATAAACGAATTATAAAATCTATAAATTTTGAAATTTTAAATAACAATTTTAAACAATTATTTTTAAAAAGTAATTTTCAACAATATTATTTTAATTATTTTTTTAATTATTTAACATAACTATTATTCAATATAGATCAACATACAAAAAACTAAATTAAAAACATTCAACACACACGTATTCACGGCATTCTGCACATTGATTTTAAGGATTAAAAGTTCTTATCAATGATGTGCGAGCTAACCGACAGGGTTTTGGTGACAAATAATCGCCTTGAATTTAAAAAGATCAGCGCATGATCACACGAAATCTCCAGATAGAGAACTCCGGCGTGATCAGTGACTGTAGGATTGAAACGTTCTCTTGTCATTGAGGTAGGAAGACGTGAAAACGTTCCCTGACTGGCTGACAAAAAGAAGTTCCAAATCAACTACATCTATATTAATCAAATAAAATTTTTGAAATCTGCATGACAATAAACACCTACAAAATTCGAAATGAAAAAAAATTATGAACATCCACCAAAAAAGGAGAACGAACAAAGTTCGATATTAAAATTTTAAATAATTAATTACATTGCAACTAAATACACTTTCGTAGATAACAACAAACGAAATTTACCAAAATTGTTATTCCAATAGTTCCAAAAAGAATGTTCCGAAATTAGATAAAACTGAATAAGACAAGCTGATTTTGAGATTAAATAGTAGTTGAAGTAGGTAGATAGTAGCCCGCTGCCGCAATTACCCCCCCCCCGTGGGGGGGGGGGGGGGTCTGAGGCACGATTTTTTTTGCGGCAACTTTTAATTACGCAATTTTTCAGACTATAGTGAGGGGGTCTCGATGGTCCTGGGATTTTCAATACAAAAACGATGGTCCTGGGAATTTCAATACAAAAAAAAATTTTTTTCAATACAAAAATCCGACTACCATTAAAAAGGCATGGAATTTTCAGACTATAGTAAGGGGGTCTCGATGGTCCTGGGAATTTCAATACAAAAAAAAATTTTTTCAATACAAAAACGATGGTCCTGGGATTTTCAATACAAAAATCCGACTACCTCTAAAAAAGCATGGAATTTTCAGACTATAGTGAGGGGGTCTCGATGGTCCTAAGAATTTCAATACAAAAAAAAATTTTTTCAATACAAAAACGATGGTCCTGGGTATTTTAATACAAAAAGTTTTTTCAATACAAAAACGATGGTCCTGGGATTTTCAATACAAATAAAATTTTTTCAATAGAAAATCCGACTACCACTAAAAAAGCATGGAATTTTCAGACTATAGTGAGGGGGTCTCAATGGTCCTGGGATTTTCAATACAAATAAAATTTTTTCAATAGAAAATCCGACTATCAATAAAAAAGCATGGTAATTTAAGGTCTCAGGATATTTTCAATACAAAAATCCGACTATCAATAAAAAAGCATGGATTTTTCGAATTAAATAAAGGTGGGTCTCCTTGGTCCTGAGAAAAAGGTGGTCTACACTAAAAAACGTGGTAAATTTTTCAATTAAAGTAAATAATGGTTCTAAAAATTAAATTACAGTAAATAATGGTCATATAAATTAAATTAAAGTATATTATGGTCCTAAAAATTTTGAATTACAGTAAATTATGGTCCTAAAAATTAAATTAAAGTAAATTATGGTTCTAAAAAAATTAAATTACAGTAAATTATGGCTCAAATTTTTGAATTAAAGTAAATAATGGTCCAAATTTTTAAATTAAAGTAAATTATGGCTCAAATATTTGAATTAAAGTAAATATTGGTCCAAATTTTTAAATTAAAGTAAATTTAGGTTCTAAAATATTAAATTAAAGTAAATTATGGTCCAAATTTTTGAATAACAGTAAATTATGGTTCTAAAAATTAAATTAAAGTAAATTATGGTTCTAAAAAATTAAATTACTGTAAATTATGGCTCAAATTTTTGAATTAAAGTAAATTTAGGTTCTAAAATATTAAATTAAAGTAAATAATGATCAAAAATTTTAAAATTAAGTAATCAATGGTAAAAAATTTTAAATAAGTAAATTAAAGTAAATTAAACTATGATTTTTAAATTTATTATCAAAAGATTGAATAACCACCAACTTTTTTGAGAAATGTAATTTTTAATGATAATTTAAATGGAAATTTTTTTTTAAGTTAATTTTAGATGTAAAGTTTTTTAAGTCAATTTTAAATGTAAAATTTTAATGAAATAATTTTTAATAGAAATTTTTATGGAATAATTTTTTAAGATAATTTTAAATACAAATTTTTATGAAATATTTTTCAAAGTCAAATGAAAATTTTAATGGAATAATAATAATAATGATAAAAATAATAATAATAATAATAAAAATAATAATAATTCAACAGTTACCAACAATCTGTTACTGATTATTTTTAACTAGGTGCTAACAAATAAGTACCAAATACTTTCAACAGAATACCACGTACTAACCAACTCTCAAACAACCACATACTTACAACTAACTACTTACAATCAACTAAATATTCTTCATTGTATTTTATGAAATGCTTTTTAAATTAATATTTTTTATTTATCTTCAAAAATATGTTTAATTACAATCAGTAGAAAAATCTTTTCAAAATGTCTAAATTTAACTAAAATGTTGATTTTCATCAAAAAACCACAACTCAATCACTTTAAAACACCACGTGAAATTTAAAATAATTAAATTTCCAAAACATTCTTTTTTTAATTGATTACTACTGACTTATTATTGCAAAGTAAAAATCGCATTCAATAAATACTTATTGTTGATCAGTTTTATTATATATACTCTGAGTTTATCCGACAGGATGTTTTGACCCCCTAAGGGTACTGGTCGTAAGGGTACTGGTCGTAAGGGTATTGGTCGTAAGGGTATTAGTCGTAATGGTATTGGTAACACTCAACCACCACCTACCCATTAACTAGTTACCATGTACTAACAACTAGGTCTCAAACAACTAAATACTAAACACTTACAACCACATACTAACAACCACTATCAAAACCCATCGAGAAATTAACAAATGTCAACCTACAACTAGATACTTACAATAAGATACAAACGCTATCAGTCAAGTACTTACAACAAGTTCCCAAGCACTATCAGCAAAATACTATCAACTAGATACCAAGTAACAACAATCAACTAACAACACATAAAAATAATAGCAATTAAATACAAAATATTCTTCATCACATACACTATCTTCTTATCAAAATCTAAAAAGTCAATCAGATACCAACTACCAAGTACCAACTACTAACAACCAACAACTAACAAATTGATCTTTAAAAGAAAATACTTATCACTTGAAATATTGGATGACAAATTAATTGAACTCAAGGCATCAATAACTTGATAAAAATTGATTAAATAATTATAAAAATTTAAATTATTCGAAATAAATATTATAAAAATATAATTAATGTACAGGAAAGAATTCTAGTCATTAATCATCAAGTAAATAAAAAAAAATACTGATCATTCAAGTTGAATCAACTAAGATAATAAATTAATAAAAATTTTGAAATAAGATCTAGTAGATAATTGATTTAGATTGAATAAATTAATTGAAATAAAATTAATTTTAATTATTTTTTTTAAAAGTAATACATGTACTCAAATTGATTGAGTGATTGCTCAATATATTCAAAAAAAACAGTATAAATTCATTACAATTATCAAAGTCAGCAATCTACAATAAAAATAATTATCATTAAATTCCAAAAGAGACTAGATAACTAATGATAACATCTAATAAACCAGTAAATTCATTTAAATGACAATAATTGGTATATCCAAGTGAATTCTCCAATAAAATCATCTAAAAAGAATCATTTCCCCCTAAATATATCAATATTTAAAGATTAGTATTTTATCGATAAGTACTTGTTAAAGATCATATATTCGCCTCAAACTAACACGATTCCTTAAAATCCCTTAAATGACTATATTTCTACCCTTAATCCATATTATTACAAATATCATCAAAAAGCATCAAATTTCCCTGAAATAACTATCTTTAAAGATTAGTATTTTATCGATAAATATCCTTAAAAGGTTATATATTTACCTCAGACTAATAAGATTGCTTAAAATCCCTTAAATGACTATAATTCTAACTTTAATTCATATTATCACGAATAATTCACTAAAATCATCTAAAAAACATGAAATTTCCCTGAAATAACTCTATCTATAAAGATTAGTATTTTATCGATAAATATCCTTAAAAGGTTATATATTTACCTCAGACTAATAAGATTGCTTAAAATCCCTTTAAATGGCTATAATTCTAACTTTAATTCATATTATCACGAATATTTCCCTATTGATAAAACCAGTCATAATTAAATTTTTGTTCTAAATGCAAATCACTGTACTCGAAATTTTAAATAAATATTACTACAATATAACTGACTAGGTCCCATTGAAATATTAAATTTATCCATTCAATAAAATATATTTCTTCAAATGGTCTTATTTTACCGATATTCAACCGATTTAATTATTAATTAAAATCAAGATTTCTTCCAATAAAGATCAATTTTATTTAGTTGTCGATGTTTTAAATCAATATTTCTCCACTTTTGTCATTCTCCGCCTAAATAAAGATAAAAATAATTTAAAGTTGATGTCAATTCCAATTATCTGTAAAGATTTCATTATCAAAACCAAGTAAATCGATCATTATCCCTACTTAATAAAACATTGTTCTAAATTAATTTACTGTGCATTAATCACAACCTAATAAAATGATATAATATCACATTATTATTGATTCATAACTGACTAATGTATTGACATTTACCTTAAAACATTGATATTTTACCAACATTTCCCTTTCAATGATATATTCCCCATCTTAACCCATCCTTCATTAAATTAAATCGACTATATCTCCCTTACAATGATATATTCCCATCTAAAACCCATCTCTCATTAAATTTAACCGACTATATCCCCTTAAAAGATCATATTTTCTTACCTTATCCGATCCCTCATTAAATCTAATCGATAATATCCCATCTTATCCGATCTCTCAGCAAATATTTCTACCCTTTTAAACATCTATCTGATTATATTCCTTAATTCTACCCACTTGAGGTTATATCCTCCTTTTATATATATCAATCCTCTTAAAATCCTTAGAGAACTGCAAAATATGACTTTTAATTAATTGTTATAGACACCAGACATTCTTCCATTGAAATAATTTAGAAGCTAAATAATAAGAGCCCACTAAAAGATCAAAATTCACTAAAATTTCTACAAATATTTACCATCAAATACCTAATTGGAGATGATACATATATTGATTGATTATAATTCTTCATCGATTCAACCAATCATTTTCAAGCAATAACAGCAAACTAAATTTCTGTATATCATACAATAATTATCAAGTAAATTTAAAGTCATTGATAAAGTTAACTGGTTTCTTAGCTTATGTTTTTTAAAGTGCATCAATGTGTAAATATTCTTAGAAAATTATTGAAAAATTATTTAGTCAAATACATTACAAAGTTATCATCAAAAATCACTTAATTATTAACCTAATTGTCAATGAAATTAATTTTTATTTAAAAACTATTCAATAAAATACAGCTAATTATGAAGAAATTAATTAAATTTATCACCATTAAAACTTTTAATCAGTCAACATGAAATTCTTAGAAAATTGTTCAATATCCNATCAGTCAACATGAAATTCTTAGAAAATTGTTCAATATCCTCATAAAAATTTATCCTATCACTTGATTATTGTACAAACTCTAATTATTAACCTCATTAAAAATAAATTTTTATTTAAAATTAAAAAACCAATCAATAAAAATACATTCAATTATCAAGAAATTAATTAAATTTATCTTAGAACTAACTTTAAATTATTAAATATTCATTCAATAAACATGAAATCCACAAAAATTACGGAAAATAATAGAAATCCGCAAAAATAATAGAAATTCACAAAAAGACGATAAAAATTCACAAAAAACGATAAAAATTCACAAAAAAGATAGAAATTTACTTGAATATTTACTAAAACCATCAACTCTAAAAATTATGAATACCTTAAACATCAAATTTGTCTAAATAATCATTCAAATAAAAGCATTAAATACCTTTACGACTAATACACTTACGACATGTTGAATGTGAGTAGTACCCTTGTGAGCAATACCCATAGGGGGACAGAATATTTTGTCTGATAAACTCAGAGTATATATATAATAAAACGAATTAACTCATTCAAATTTATCATTGAATCAGTAAAATTATCATAAATTTCGATAAAAAATCTAATGTGGTAAGCAATGTAAAATGAAAAGAGAAATATTCTTTAAACTTTGATAAAATTAACAATGAATGTGGTAAGAATCTTCATTAGAGTGAGGAAATTAATCATTACTCGATGATAAATTCAAATGGGTGAAAATAATTGGTAGAATAATTCATTAATTGATCATGAGAGGTAAATACTGAGAATGGGCATAGATAAGGTGAAGGTTGATAAGAATGCAAATATATTAATTGAATTTATTTAAAATTATTTCATAAAATTCATAAATTTAATAAAAACAAATATTTGTGGGGGATGTTTTAAGTGAATAATTAATCAAAATCGGCGGAATATAATTGATTAAATATCAGGGGTGAGGGTTATAGGCGAATAATTAATTGAAAATCGGGGGGATACAAATGATTAAATAGTGGAAAATCGGGGGGGATATAAGTGATAATAATTAGTGGAAAATAGAGAATCGGGGGATATAAGTGAGGAGGATATATAATTTAAACTAGTTTATTACATAACAAGCCGCGATTATTTTATTACATAACAAGCTGTGAATGGTATTTGATTGAGAATTATTGATTAGGTCTTTTTTAATATTTTTGAATAAGTACTTTAATACCTTAATAATTTAAATGTTTTGATTTACACTAAATAATTTCTAAATCAATTACCCTTTTCAATCAAAATAAGATCAATTATATACTTTTTTATAAAATTTAGTTAAAATTAAATACTTTACACTAAATTTAAAAAATATAAATTTAATAAGTAAAGCTTTTTTAAATAAATGTAAATAAGAAATTAATTTATTACCAGTTATATACTTTTAAATTTATTGATGGAATAAAACAATAGAAATAAAAAGTTTTTTTGTTGAATAAGTACTTGTAATAATAGCTATATATTATTAAATTTACTATTCTACACTAAATATTTTGAAAACAAATATCATAATATGAATTATATTATTCCTTTCAATCAAAATAAATTAAATGTATCATTCAACTACAATTAAAATTAAATCATCAATTTAATACTTTAATTTAAAAATATGGGTTTTATAAGAAAATGTGAATAAGAAATTGATTTATTAAGAGTTATAGACTTTGTAAACTTATTATTGGAATAAAACAATAGAATGATATTCAAAATATATACAATTTAAAAATATAATTAAAATTAAATTACATACTTTAAAAATTTAGTAAAATGTTGGTAAATACCATTCACAGCTTGTTATGTAATAAAATAGTTACGGCTTGTTATGTAATAAACTAGTTTAAATTATATATCCTCCTCACTTATATTCCCCGATTCTCTATTTTCCACTAATTATTATCACTAATATCCCCCCCCCCGATTTTCCACTATTTTATTATCACTAATATCCCCCCGATTTTCCATTAATTATTCACCTATAACCCCCCACCCCGATATTTAATCAATTATATTCCGCCGATTTTGATTAATTATTCACTTAAAACATCCCCACAAATATTTGTTTTAAAAGTTTTTTTTATTAAATTTATGAATTTTATGAAATAATTTTAAATAAATTCAATTAATATATTTCCATTTTTATCAACCTTCATGTTATCCATGCCACTTCTCATTATTTACCTCCATTAATGATTTATTCTACCAATTATTTTCACCCATTTGAATTTATCATCGAGTAATGATTAAATTCCTCACTTTAATGAAGATTTTTACCACCTTCATTGTTAATTTTATCAAAGTTAAAAGAATATTTCTCTTATGAATATAATATGAATTAAAGTTAGAATTATAGCCATTTAAAGGGGATTTTAAGCAATCTTATTAGTCTGAGGTAAATATATAACCTTTTAAGGATATTTATCGATAAAATACTAATCTTTATAGATAGAGTTATTTCAGGGAAATTTCATGTTTTTTAGATGATTTTAGTGAATTATTCGTGATAATATGAATTAAAGTTAGAATTATAGTCATTTAAGGGATTTTAAGCAATCTTATTAGTCTGAGGTAAATATATAACCTTTTAAGGATATTTATCGATAAAATACTAATCTTTAAAGATAGTTATTTCAGGGAAATTTGATGCTTTTTTGATGATATTTGTAATAATATGGATTAAGGGTAGAAATATAGTCATTTAAGGGATTTTAAGGAATCGTGTTAGTTTGAGGCGAATATATGATCTTTAACAAGTACTTATCGATAAAATACCAATCTTTAAATATTGATATATTTAGGGGGAAATGATTCTTTTTAGATGATTTTATTGGAGAATTCACTTGGATATACCAATTATTGTCATTTAAATGAATTTACTGGTTTATTAGATGTTATCATTAGTTATCTAGTCTCTTTTGGAATTTAATGATAATTATTTTTATTGTAGATTGCTGACTTTGATAATTGTAATGAATTTATACTGTTTTTTTTTTAATATATTGAGCAATCACTCAATCAATTTGAGTACATGTATTACTTTTAAAAAAAAATAATTAAAATTAATTTTATTTCAATTAATTTATTCAATCTAAATCAATTATCTACTAGATCTTATTTCAAAATTTTTATTAATTTATTATCTTAGTTGATTCAACTTGAATGATCAGTATTTTTTTTATTTACTTGATGATTAATGACTAGAATTCTTTCCTGTACATTAATTATATTTTTATAATATTTATTTCGAATAATTTAAATTTTTATAATTATTTAATCAATTTTTATCAAGTTATTGATGCCTTGAGTTCAATTAATTTGTCATCCAATATTTCAAGTGATAAGTATTTTCTTTTAAAGATCAATTTGTTAGTTGTTGGTTGTTAGTAGTTGGTATCTGATTGACTTTTTAGATTTTGATAAGAAGATAGTGTATGTGATGAAGAATATTTTGTATTTAATTGCTATTATTTTTATGTGTTGTTAGTTGATTGTTGTTACTTGGTATCTAGTTGATAGTATTTTGCTGATAGTGCTTGGTAACTTGTTGTAAGTACTTGACTGATAGCGTTTGGTATCTTATTGTAAGTATCTAGTTGTAGGTTGACATTTGTTAATTTCTCGATGGGTTTTGATAGTGGTTGTTAGTATGTGGTTGTAAGTGTTTAGTATTTAGTTGTTTGAGACCTAGTTGTTAGTACATGGTAACTAGTTAATGGGTAGGTGGTGGTTGAGTGTTACCAATACCATTACGACTAATACCCTTACGACCAATACCCTTACGACCAGTACCCTTACGACCAGTGCCCTTAGGGGGTCAAAACATCCTGTCGGATAAACTCAGAGTATATATAATAAAACTGATCAACAATAAGTATTTATTGAATGCGATTTTTACTTTGCAATAATAAGTCAGTAGTAATCAATTAAAAAAAGAATGTTTTGGAAATTTAATTATTTTAAATTTCACGTGGTGTTTTAAAGTGATTGAGTTGTGGTTTTTTGATGAAAATCAACATTTTAGTTAAATTTAGACATTTTGAAAAGATTTTTCTACTGATTGTAATTAAACATATTTTTGAAGATAAATAAAAAATATTAATTTAAAAAGCATTTCATAAAATACAATGAAGAATATTTAGTTGATTGTAAGTAGTTAGTTGTAAGTATGTGGTTGTTTGAGAGTTGGTTAGTACGTGGTATTCTGTTGAAAGTATTTGGTACTTATTTGTTAGCACCTAGTTAAAAATAATCAGTAACAGATTGTTGGTAACTGTTGAATTATTATTATTTTTATTATTATTATTATTATTTTTATCATTATTATTATTATTCCATTAAAATTTTCATTTGACTTTGAAAAATATTTCATAAAAATTTGTATTTAAAATTATCTTAAAAAATTATTCCATAAAAATTTCTATTAAAAATTATTTCATTAAAATTTTACATTTAAAATTGACTTAAAAAACTTTACATCTAAAATTAACTTAAAAAAAAATTTCCATTTAAATTATCATTAAAAATTACATTTCTCAAAAAAGTTGGTGGTTATTCAATCTTTTGATAATAAATTTAAAAATCATAGTTTAATTTACTTTAATTTACTTATTTAAAGTTTTTTACCATTGATTACTTAATTTTAAAATTTGGACCATTATTTACTTTAATTTAATATTTTAGAACCTAAATTTACTTTAATTTAAAAATTTGGACCATTATTTACTTTAATTCAAAAATTTGAGCCATAATTTACAGTAATTTAATTTTTTAGAACCATAATTTACTTTAATTTAATTTTTAGAACCATAATTTACTGTTATTCAAAAATTTGGACCATAATTTACTTTAATTTAATATTTTAGAACCTAAATTTACTTTAATTTAAAAATTTGGACCATTATTTACTTTAATTTAATATTTTAGAACCTAAATTTACTTTAATTTAAAAATTTGGACCATTATTTACTTTAATTCAAAAATTTGAGCCATAATTTACAGTAATTTAATTTTTTAGAACCATAATTTACTTTAATTTAATTTTTAGAACCATAATTTACTGTTATTCAAAAATTTGGACCATAATTTACTTTAATTTAATATTTTAGAACCTAAATTTACTTTAATTTAAAAATTTGGACCATTATTTACTTTAATTCAAAAATTTGAGCCATAATTTACTTTAATTTAAAAATTTGGACATTTATTTACTTTAATTCAAAAATTTGAGCCATAATTTACTGTAATTTAATTTTTTTAGAACCATAATTTACTTTAATTTAATTTTTAGGACCATAATTTACTGTAATTCAAAATTTTTAGGACCATAATATACTTTAATTTAATTTATATGACCATTATTTACTGTAATTTAATTTTTAGAACTATTATTTACTTTAATTGAAAAATTTACCACGTTTTTTAGTGTAGACCACCTTTTTCTCAGGACCAAGGAGACCCACCTTAATTTAATTCGAAAAATCCATGCTTTTTTATTGATAGTCGGATTTTTGTATTGAAAATATCCTGAGACCTTAAATTACCATGCTTTTTTATTGATAGTCGGATTTTCTATTGAAAAAATTTTATTTGTATTGAAAATCCCAGGACCATTGAGACCCCCTCACTATAGTCTGAAAATTCCATGCTTTTTTAGTGGTAGTCGGATTTTTGTATTGAAAAAAATTTTTTTTTGTATTGAAATTCCCAGGACCATCGTTTTTGTATAGAAAAAAATTTTTTTGTATTGAAAATCCCAGGACCATCGAGACCCCCTCACTATAGTCTGAAAATTCCATGCTTTTTTAGTGGTAGTCTGATTTTTGTATTGAAAAAAAATTTTTGTATTGAAAATCCCAGGACCATCGTTTTTGTATTGAAAAAATTTTTTTTTGTATTGAAATTCCCAGGACCATCGAGACCCCCTCACTATAGTCTGAAAATTCCGTGCTTTTTTAGTGGTAGTCGGATTTTCTATTGAAAAAATTTTATTTGTATTGAAAATCCCAGGACCATCGAGACCCCCTCACTATAGTCTGAAAATTCCATGCTTTTTTAGTGGTAGTCTGATTTTTGTATTGAAAAAAAATTTTTGTATTGAAAATCCCAGGACCATCGAGACCCCCTCACTATAGTCTGAAAAATTGCGTAATCAAAAGTTGCCGCAAAAAAAATCGTGCCGCAAAAAAATTCTTGCCGCAGACCCCCCCGGGGGGTAATTGCGGCAGCGGGCTACTATCTACCTACTAGTTGAAAATCGCTAATAGATCAAACTAATTTTGAAAAAGTTATTTGAAGTTTTAGAAATTTCCTTAAAAACGATGGTTCTCAAAGAATTAAATTTTAGGCTTGAAAAAAAGTAGTTATGTCCACTGGGACAGCCATTTATATAGTTGTTGATGTTTGTGTTCGACCAATCAGGATTGGCCAAGTGTGCTTTTGATCATAATTTATTTTATCTTTTATTTTATTTTAAATTCAAACCATTTTTGATTGGTCCGTTTCTTGATTTTGTTATAATCTATTGTTTTTACATTAATTTCTTTTCTTTATATTTCAAACTGATCAAACGATTGCCTTTACATATCTTTCTTATCCTATGGATAAGGAGTCTTTTCTGCTTTGGTGTGTCTTTTTACGGCAATTTATTTTGTTAAAGATGTGTTTCATGTGCATCTGCTTGTGTTTTCTAATTTTATTAATTTTGTTTTACTTATTTTTACTTATGTTATATTTTTATTTTTGTTTTATTTAATGTTTTCCAATGATTTTAACATATTCTTTATGCTGTTTACATGTTATATGGATCGCCTCTTAGCCCTTCGATTTCACTTCCTCCTTTTTCAAATTCTCAATATTTCGTTTCCTCTTTACTTTTGCTTCTCCAAGACATTTTCTTATGTCTTGTGCAATTAGTGGCTTCTATTATACCCTGGCATTTCCCAACACTTATAGATAATAATTATAATAATTATCTTGCTTTCAAGCATATTCTACTGGACAATCCTAATTCCCACATAATCTCTGACATTTGTCTAAATATATAATTTTATTTCGTTTTCTTCCTTTTTGTTTTTCTGACTGTTCCAGTGATTCATTTATTCTCATGTAACTCATAAAATAAGAGATTTCCTTTCTCATATTTTTTATTTTTTTCTTCATTTTCATTTGTACTTATTAATTATAAATGACTCTCATCACGTTTCGTTATTCGATTTCATTGATTTTTTTGATCTTTTTCGTTTTCCAATTTCTTCGCTTCATTCATTTCCTCCCGAATTTGAAAACATTATTTGATTTCATTGATATTTTGTGATCGGTTATAAAGAAAATAAAAATTATTATTGGTTGGATTTTAAATTGAAGGAATGCTCGGAGTCAGAGTCAAAGTTATTCCTAAAGCAAATTAATTATAAACTCAAAAATATTATTAAACGTTTTGAAAATATTTAATGTAATTTCCTTTTCAGAAGATGTTAATAAATACCAATTGATGCAGAGCAGGAAAGGGAGAATTGAGTTCTCGAATATTTTGGGTATGTTTATTTTATTATTAATATGAAAACCAAATAAATAATAAATTGCCCCTTTCACTTATCATTCCTTTGACAGTCAAATTATTAAACTTTTTCAGTTCATTTTAAAATGTTTGTTGCTGATAAAAATATTTAAAATGGAAAATTATTTTATATACGAAACGATTGACACAATCAGGGCAAAATATATCTATAAGGGCATAATTGCCATCAATTGCCTAAGCAAATACCGAAGTACTCTCTCTCTCTCTCGACCAAAGAAGACATTGGTTACAGTTTGTTGGAACAATTCAGTGAAATCATTACAACTGAGATTTATTGCCATTTTATCCAATGAAACTCGTTATTTCATAAGAAGCCTCCAAATAAAATGTCCCAAAAGAAGTCCTCAATATATTCCAGAGATTATTCCCCTAAGAATTAGGGACTAAGCAATATAATTTTGTAAAGCATCAGATAATATTTGCAAATATATTTATATCAATCACATTTTGCTGGAATGCCAAAGGTGGAGCAGCTATGCTGAAAGGCATTGAATTATACCTCAATTGACCCAGCCTTGTAGAAATGTTGCTTTAATTTTACTTTCTCCTCCAATTCAACTCAGTAAAATGCTTTTCTGAAATCTATCAATGAAAACGATTTGTTAAAAATTTTATTAAAACTTTTTCAGTTCATTTTAAAATGAAAAATTATTTTACACACGAACAATTGACACAAATCAAAGCGAAATATGTCTATAGGGGCATAATTGCCATCAATAGCCTAAAAAAATTCCGTAGTTTGTCCTACGACCAAAGGAGACATTGGTTACAGTTATAGAGAAAAAAAACCCTTCAAATTAAAAGTCCCAAAGGAAGTCTTTGATATATTGTAGATATATTTCCTCTAAGTAATTTACACTAATTCACACTAAATGCAACCATACAAAAAAGGACAGGAAAAATCCTGGCAGAGATAGTTTTTGGAAAGAGATCAGCAGGTAAAATGGTACGGGTCCAAAGAAAACAGGTAAAAGAAGAACAAGAAGAACAAACAAGGAGGAAATTCAACGTAGGAGAATATATGTTAGTAAAATTAGAAACACACAACACAAGCCAGAACAGATATTAGGGTCCATATAAAGTGATCGAGAAAGTGCATGACAGACGATAATATCTTAAGAAACGAAAATGGTAAAAAGATCGAAAGAAATGTAGAAACTTAAAAAATTTCTTAAGAAAGCTGGAAGATTCTAAAAAATTTCAATTAGAAATTTTTGGAATTTTAAAATTTTAAAAATATTTATTATTGAAAAAATATTTTAAAATGAAGAATGAAATTTGTTTAAATAGCAAACATTTAGAAGACATGAAATTTTAGTGCATAATTTCTTAAATAAAGTTTACTTAGTAAGTGATTTACTTAGTGATAAAGATTAATTAGTTAATTTATTGATTCACAAAACGATCTTGTAGTAGAATGTAATTTTTTAGTATTAGTACGAACTAAAACAGAATTAAATTTAGAATCACAATTAAATTTTGTTTTTACTTTCATTTTCGTACCTTTAACGACATAAAACAAAATGTTTAAAAAAACTATATAGCGATAATTTACTACCGTAGTAGTAAATTATCGCTATAGCAAAATATTAAAAAATTTAAAAAACTCAAAAATATTTTTAAATTTAAAAAGAAAACGAAAATTTGAAAAGAAGAAAATAAGAATCAACAACAGATAAATCCTAACAATAATTCTAAGTTACTGAATAAAGATTTTTCCCTACTTTGGACAATCTAATTATAGCCAGATATAAAGAAAAGATTTTGATCTAATTTCGTTTTAAAGCAATTTCCAAAAACTATCACGAACAGAATTGAAATTCCAGTATCTCAGATCTGAAAAATTATACCCTCCTCGTAAATAAACGTCCCTGAAACCAAAGAGTTTTTCATTTATTTTGATCCTAAGGAAATCTTGAAAGTCATCTTAAACAGAATAGAAATCCCAGTCTTTTAAATTTGAAAGATCATATTTTTCATACTAAATAAACATAAACCCATAGTTCACACTGGTCCTCCTCTGGCAGTTGTCCGGGTCAGCATCAGTATTAACAGATTAACGATTAACAGATCAAAATCAAACATTATTAAAACCTCAATGCAGCCAAACTATTAGTCAGAATAAAAGAAAGTTAAAGGAAAATTAAAGGTCGTATAAGATTTATCATTTAATAAAGCGTTTGTTAAATACGTTGTTCATTGTTAATTAATTTTTTTATCCGAGTTTTGTAAACACTCATACAGAAACATACACGCACCCCGATTGTCCCGCCACAACTTTTTATCGGTGACTCTATCGGGTCCTTCAGATCTCCTTACACACACTATCACATACTACATATATACCCAAATACTTATCTTCGAACGCTACCACTTAAATATCTAATATCAACGTAGATATAAATATCTAAGAATATGCCATCAAACATTACAACAGATGTTAATGTTTTAACGGATGAAAATCCTAATAATTATAATTTTTAATAGAATTTAACTGACATAAAAAGATAATTAACTCAGAAATCATTTTATTTAAGACTGAATAGCAATGTGAAAAAGTATAAATTGTGATAGTAATTATTTTGAAGTTTAATTACAAATTTTATGCGGAACAACAGAAATTGTGAAATATTTTTTTAGTAACATTTACACAATTAATAAATTTTACAAAGCATCAGATAATATTTGCAAATATATTTATATCAATCACATTTTGCTGGAATGCCAAAGGTGGAGCAGCTATGCTGAAAGGCATTGAATTATACCTCAATTGACCCAGCCTTGTAGAAATGTTGCTTTAATTTTACTTTCTCCTCTAATTCAACTCAGTAAAATGCTTTTCTTAAATCTATCAATGAAAACGATCTGTAAGAATCTCGCATGCCAGCAACAAAGGTTACCATTGAAATCATGATGAACGAATTGCTAAAGAACCATTACTAAAGAAATCAATAAAATTAATCCTCTTGTGATATTATTTCTGCCTTCTAGGAGATTTCGGAACCAAATTGAAATTCCGAATACCTGGAGAAGATAAGGTGATAGAACTGCATGTTTATGGCAATGACAATGTTGTCACAATCAAGAAACATATTTGCAAGAAATGGCCCAAAGCTCAATCAGATAGTTACAAAATCATGAAATTGATATATAAAGGGAGCTGCCTTGATGACAATCAGAATATTATGTCACACATTAGGTCAGTGGTGCCCAACCTAGTGCCCGCGGGCAAAAAAGTGCCCGTGGAGACTTTTTCAAATGCCCGTGGGTGTTTTTCTAAATACGGTTAAAGAAAATATCAATTTTTAACATTAAGTCTTAATGTTAAAAATTAATTAAAATTAACTAATTTTTCAAAAATGTGCCCGCAAAGACTTTTTCATTTAAATAGTTGCCCACTTGATAAAAAGGTTGGGCACCACTGCATTAGGTCATACAGAGGTGTAATAATATGCCAGATGGATTATTCTGTGAATGCGAGGTAATTAGTGACCCCATTGATTGTTGATCAGTTGATCTTATAGTGATATTCTTGTTCTGCGCGTGAATGGCATCAAACGGACACTGAGCTCGTTCAAATTAATAAGAATAAAAGGATTTCTGATCTGAATCAGATCTTGTGCAAATTATTCAATAGTGAAGGCATTTGCATGTTTGTGAAACCTGTCAAAGATGAGCGATATTCTTGCTTGAATGATCATCAGTTGACTTTGAAAGAAGCTAAATTGTGTGACAAAGATCGCATTGTGGCAGTCATGGAGTATTTCATATATTTATTATTTATTTTACATTAATTATATGCAGGAAATCCGTGAGAATTAGATTTCTATCAATCCTTAATGATGAAGATCCCTTTGAGATTCAGCTATCGCCGTCTGAATGCATTTCGTCTCTCTTTCAGAGTGTCAAACAAAAATTTAAATCTGAAAATTTTGTTTTAATGATGAATAAATTTGATTCAAAATCAAAGCAATTTCTGTTCGAATATAATATTGGTGATGACAACCAGATTAAATATTGCAGATTTTATGAGTACCTTTGGTTGTTGCTTACTGATTTCATTGCCATCTCATTCTAGAACGGACGCGCAGAATCAAGGGGTGAGACCTACAAAGGTAATAAAAGAAAGGTAATCGCATTTAATTTATTAAATTTGTCAAATTTGAATATATCAAGGTTTAGCGTTACCAGGATATTTGGGAATCCAGATTCATCAGAAATATACAAAGCAACGGATAATATCTCCAATAAAGAGGTCACTTTGATGAAATATAAATTACCAGATTGGAAGTCCTTCATAAGCAGTTCCAATTTGATAAAGGAGCTAAGGAAACTGGAAATAGCAAATGCAAATGAAAGATTTGTGCAAATATTTGGTATATATAAAAGTGTGGAGTCAGTCTCTGTGTCCATGGAATTGATGGCTGTATGATTTGGATCCTGTTGACCAATATCTTGAATATTGCATTTAGATGTCATTGAATGATTTTTTATGTGGTACAAGTGACGTAACTAAAAAGGCCTCAAATGAGCAAGTTATCAAATGGTCCCGACAAATCCTTGAAGGACTCGCCTGCCTCCATGATCACGGCATTGTATATGATAACCTCACAAGTAATATCTCTCTCAATGATATCTATATACATGTCCATTCAGTGTCACACATTCTATTAGATAGCACAGAGAACATCAAGCTATCCAGCATCAATATTGGTAAAATAATTGGTGGACATAAAACCAATGAAAAGAATGAGAGCTATTTTGCTCCTGAGAAATTGAACAATGAAGTGTGGAACATAAAGGCTGATGTGTGGTCATTTGGAATTGTGCTGTTGGAAATTATCACCGGTATGATCCTTCTCTATGTTGTGCAATATTTCATATTCCCATCTAGGAAAATGTTTTAATTTCAAAGCAAAAGCTGAAACCAAAAATGATGCTGAATTCTTTAAAATTGATTATAGCAAATATATATTTCCGGAAGGAATAAATAAAAGGTTCCAGGGGATCATTGACAGTTGCTTGGTTGAGGATCCAAATTGTAGAATATCTGTGAAAGAATCACTACAAAGTGATTTACTGACAGCCCTTTGAAGGGTTCTCATTATCCCTTGCATATGACGGACACGAGCTGATTTGATTAATTATTGCCCCAATATTTATTATTTGTTTAGTGGATATTGGTGCTATTTAATATTTGATTAAATCTGCTGATTTGGGTGACTCTGGATTATCTGGAAAGTGCAATATTTTTTCTTTGTGAGTCACATAGAATATATGAAATATTTTTCCTTTTTGTTCTTGGTCGTGATAAGAATATCATCTACATATCTTGCGTAGAAACCGATTTTAATTTGTTCGAAAATTATTATTGATATTTTTATGAAATGCATGCCCTATTAAGAAGCTCGCTCCAGTTAATTAGCTAAGGAAATTTCAGTTTTCATAAATTGTAACCTTTTAGGAGAATAATTTTGTTAATACAGAATTTTTTTAGTAATCTTCGATCATACGAAAAACGCTTGAAGTTTTAGTTTAAAAATTCCATTAAATATTTTAAAAATTGTGAGGATGATGATTTGGAGGTTGATGATGAGGTCGATCCTTTTGTTTTTTTGTTTTAGTTAATAAAAACAAAGAGAATATATAAAAATGTTATAATAATAAAATTTGATTTTGAAAAGAATTTAAATTAGAATTATAATTTCTATGTAGGACAATTATCATGCTAGAAAAGGAAATAATATATAAAAACCATTAGCATATATGTGGAGGTAGATGAAAAGAGTAACTATGATCAGTAATTAACTGAATGATCAATTTTATTGTTCAGTCTAGTAGACAGACTAAGATGATCTGCTTTAAATGCCTGACCCCAATAGAGATTCCAACTTCAGTTAGTAAAGATGACGGCACTATGACACCTGGTTCCCTCAATCAGATGAAGGCCATCAATCAAAAGCTTGAAGGTCAAAGTAAGTCGCTTGAAAATTATGTAATCGAGTTGCGCCGAATCAAACTTCACAATAGGAAAATGATCGAACAGCTTAGTCTCTACTCCTTTAAAGAGGAACTGACAGATGGTATTTTGTCGATTGAAGGCCCAAGCATCGGCCTGATTCCCGTATTTCAATATATGTCATAACTCTGAAGATTACTTATTTTACCTCACCGCCAACAGAATGCTTGGTTGAGAGCACAGGTTTGACAAGATTATTGTCAATTTATGCTCATCATAGTGAATTGAGTCCTCTTGATCAAGAACAAATGGGAGAGAGGAAAGTGGAGAATGATATATAATTGGACCCTCACAAATTTAGTCAGTTAATCTTCTTCCGGTACTTTGAACCCATTAAGTTTCAAGACTTAACAGATCCTGGGGTTCTAACCTTCATTTTGGACTTCCCCGAAAGTCGCATAGCACAAACATCAACCGTGACGTGTGTGATTGGTTTCTATTATTTGCAGGTTTTTAAGGTTGCACCTGTTGAAACAGGACCCATGACAACAACTAAAATTATCAGGAACTGATGAAGCAAAAGCAGGTCAACTGACATTACCTCACAACATTAAACAAAATGTAGAGACCATAATGGTACCATTTCGAATCGAAGATGGAGAAACTCTTTCTTACAATGTACTTAAATTATAAGTATTATAAGTTCCGAATGTGAACTGACATTTTGCTTACAACTATCCGCTTGTGTCCAATTATCAAAGTTGTTTAGCAACGGATGCCAAAAGATCAAATTAAGATTATGGATGGATTTGAGGAGAATTAGTTAGGTCATTTATGTCATCAATCCAGCAATATCCTTCACCGAATCGGAATATCCATACATCATCGGATGTAGTTGCTTTGCGGATCGGTACCAAAGATTTGTTGAAAGGGCTTTAGTGAAATCTCTTCAACAATTTCATTTTTTTAAGATTGTAGATAGAGAATAAATTTTCAAGATTAATTTCTTTATTTGTGTTATATAGGAGACTATTAATAAAAATAATAATAATAATAATAAAAATAATAATGTCGTTATTACACATATAATAAAACAATTATAACATATAATAATATGAATATAATAATATGAATATAAAAATGATATAGAAATATAGAAATATAGAATATAGAAATGACACATAAATACAATAGGAATGCATCACGCGCTCAACTTAAATAAAGACAAATTACTTAAATTTTATTGGATAATCAATATCTTTGGAAAGTACAAAAACATATTACAATCTTATGTAGGTCGTAATTCACAATGACTAGGAAAAATTCAAGCTCAAAGAAATTAAAGGTTGTTGAACAGCTTGTGCAAACTGTCCAGATGTTTAACAATTACAAAATGTATTTTTAAAAGAAGAAATTAAAATGTAATTGGTAAATCCGATCAAACTACATCAAACTCAATTCCAATTCCTATCAGGGATACTCTCAATGATATATATTAAAACTATTGATGAAGTTTTTAAGTAGATGGATTCAATCGAAATGCTTTCTTCAATAATCGATTTGCAAGATATTATGATGCCTTTGCAGAAATAAGCTTTAATGAACAAGAAAACTGGTATCTACCAATTACGATATTTATTTGAAATAGAACAACAAATAAATTTAAACATTTGTTATAATTTATTATAAACTTTATTACAAATATACAAAAATAATAATCCAGTTTGAAAATGTTTTTAAATATCCGAATATTTTCATCTAACTTCTTTAAATGTGACGATATTGTCATTAGAGTATTCCATCCATCATTTGCATCTACCCATGGAGCAATTTTCGAATCAATANGTTAACTTAAAACCTATTTTAATATAATCCAATTATTACTTGTAAATTATGGGTAATATTAATATATGAACTTCAAATTCAATAAAATCATAAAACTTCTTATGAAGAGTAAATAATTCTAATTTACTTAAATTTTTAATTTATAATATTCCTCAAATAACCAAATTAACTTCCTAATATACTTGAATTCATTATGTTAAAATACTAGAAAAAGTTGGTAACTAATAATTTAAATAAAGTAATGGAATTTTGATTTCAATATTACTTTTTGTTTTGTTATTACATAAAGTTATTTAATTTTCGTTGTTTTATTACAGTAATTGTAATTAATTTTAAATATTAATTTTGGAATAAATATAATTTTAGGTTAAATAATGTTTTGATTAAATAATGTAATAAATGTTTACTTTTATAGATATGCATTATATTATCCGATGAGAAAATTTAGACATTTCCTTAGTGATGGTAACTTTTAATTTATATGATCTTAATTTTAATTCAATATTAGCGAGTCATAGCAACTCACTGAAACACGAAGTCCAAGGTCAGTTCCACCAGCTATTCTTCCGAGTGGAGTTCACCATGACCACTTAAAAAGAGATGCGAGAGGTCTAGTTGGCCATCCACATCAATACTTCAAAATCAATACTTCAAAACAATACGCAAGTCAGGACAAAAGCACTATTCATTGAACAGATTACTGAAGATAAAAAAAACTGGAACAGAAAGTGAGGAACCACGCAAAAGCCCTCCAACACCAGGAAAGGTATTTCATTTGGAATGGCGTATCAACCGAGCTTGGAGGACATATAAATATGACTCGGTACAAACACGACTCAAAGAAAAATGATTTGAAAACTCAGTGCTTGAAATAAATAAATTTTGTTAACAATTGAATTTGTTTTTTTGATTTAATTTGAAAATAAATTTGTCTATAGCTTTAATGAACTATTTTATTTCTACTCTAATACTTTAAAGGGGCTGTGGCTCTTATACAACATCCGGGTCTTGAGGGGGAAGGTTATTGTATTTTTTATAAGGTTATTTTATACACACATACATACATACACACACATATATATATATATATAATATATATATATATATATATATATATATATATATATATATATATATATATATATATATATATATATATATATATATATATATATATATATTTATATATTTAATATGAATTATTAATAGTGACGTCGTTTTCTGGGGGCGGCTGTTACTAAAATTAGATTTTAGTGGTTTTCGATAATTTTATTGGAAGATGGGGCCATTGAAGCTAAATTTAGAGATAGGGGAATCCCAAAATCAATAATTTGGTTTATAAATTTTTTTATAAAATTAAGATAATTATTTTAATAGTATAATAATAATAATAATAATAAGAGTGGTAATGTTAATGGTGATAATAATACTAATAATAATAGTAATAATAAATGTAAATTTATATTTTTATAAGATTACCACATATGGGAGGGGGTCATTTATGAAAAATTATGAAATTATATTTTTAAAATGAAATATAATTTAACTCTCTATGAATATGATATAATTCAGTATACCTACGTAATAGTTAATGGCTACATGATTTGAGGGGTGTCGGTTAAATAAAAAATACAAATTATATTTTTAAAGGTAATATAAGTCGAATATATCTGAAAACAAATTAAATTAGTACTTTTGGGTAATCTTTAATCACTATATGATCTGAGGGGGTCATTTATGAAAATGTACAATTTATAGTTTTAAATATAATATAAGTTAAATATATATTAAGATAAGCTAATTTAGTATATTTAGATGGTAGTTGATGACTATATGGTTTGTTGGGGGGTGCTCGATGAAAAATTTTCAACTATAATTTTAAAGGTAATCTAAGTTAAGGATATATATTAAATAGTCTAAATGATTGTATCAGGTAGTGGTTGATGGTTATATGAATTAAGGGGGTCATTTATCAAAATTTTCCAAATTTATATCGTAAAGGTAATGTATTAATGTATTTAGACAATAATTAATGGTTAGGTGATCTGAGGAATTATGAAGTTTGATAACTGTATATATATATATATATATATATATATATATATATATATATATATATATATATATATATATATATATATATATATATATAGTTAATTTATTGCTATATATATTGTTCTCGACTAATGTATAGTTTGAGGGGGTACTTATGAAAAAAGGTAAGTTATACTTTTATAAGTTTCAAATATACATATATAAGTTAGATTATCAATCTGAACATTTGTTTCGACCATTACGTAACTTGGGGGGGGCTATTTATAAAATATTTACAACTTATTATAGGTTATATTTTTATCGCTAACGTAGTTTATATTTTATACTTTTATGACCAAATTAAGATTATAATTTATAGTCTTTTAGCTAATATAAGTTTATAATTTATATTTTTATGAAATTAAATTTATAGTTTATGTTTTTAAAGCTAATATAATTTTATAATTTATACTTTTGAGTTTATAATTTATATTTGGTGAAGTTAAATTTATAGTTTATATTTCTAAAGCTAATATAATTTTATAATTTATACTTTTGAGTTTATAATTTATATTTTATGAAGTTAAGCTAAATTTATAGTTTATATTTTAAAGCTAATATAATTTTATAATTTATATTTTTATGAAGTTCAATTTATAGTTTATATTTCTAAAGCTAATATAATTTTATAATTTATACTTTTAAGTTTATAATTTATATTTTGTGAAGTTAAATTTATAGTTTATGTTTCTAAAGCTAATATAATTTATATTTTTATGAAGTTAAGATTATAATTTGTACTTTTATAATTAACTTAGAGTTATAATTTATAATTTTTATCGTCAATATAAATTTGTAATTTATAATTTTAAGAAATTAAATTTATAATTTATACCTTTATAACTAATCATAATTTATATTTTGAAGAAATTAAATCTATAAGCATAATTCATATTTTTATGAAATTGAGAGGATAATTTATACTTTTATGGGTTTACGATTTGTATTTTTATAGTTAGTTTAGAGTCTATTCAATTTAAAATCCAAGTCTTGCTGATACGCATGTCGAACACCTTTATGAATACTATCACTACTAAATCAATCATTTTAAAAAATCTTTACCTTACACTATTACTAGAAAATTGATTTAAGACATTTATAAATCTAGATTCGACAAACGTATAGGTAGAGTTGGTTCTTCACGATATTTAACCGTCTACATTAATTGTGAATTGTAGAGTTGTGATTAATTTAGGTCTGAGATCTACTCCGTTTATTAACCTTAGTGTATTGTATTGTGATGATTTTGGATGTAGATTTTAACTATGCAAGTTATTCATGTATTGAAAGTCGGGAAGAGCGCTTGTTTACACGGCCACACTGTGTCCGCTACGGCAAGCCTTACTGTTATGTAGAGTCAACATTTTACTGCTGACGTATAATAATTAGATATAGTCAAACGTAGGGATCTTATCGACTTAACTCCACGGTAGAACCATGAAGTGGTGCGACCTCCGAATGACCGAACAAAAAGAAACCAATAATATTGATAAGTGCGTGCCAGGCAGTGGCCTGCAATCATTGTGGGCTGTGTACTCATTGATGATAAAGTTCATAGGTGCAGGGTTGGCTGGGATCTCGCTTCAAAATCAATGATAATCGACGATCTCACTCAAACCTACATTTCTATAGTTAAAAAGAAATAATGAAAACAAGGTTTCAATAATAATAATTTATAATTCACAATGAAATCGCCCTTACCTACAATCTCAGAAAAATCAAAATCAAAAATTTGGCATAAGAGTAAGCATTAGCATTTGCCCTTGAATAAGCATAGCAAAGTGACGAAATGTGTTAGTTTATATAGCCTCTGTTTGACGTGTAAGTATACATGCGTGCATTGATGCAGTAAAACAAATTCGGATTATTTTAATTCTCGAACATTCGATTTTTAATTTTTATCGATTTTGATGGCGATTTTTCAGTAAGAATTTTTGTTTTTATTTTTGGAATTTTGTTTTTGAATTATTTTTTATTAAATTTGCCTCCATGATGGATTTCAGAATTTCCAGAACATTCCATGTTAAATTTAATCTATTTCTTATTTTTAAATTGTTTTTTATGATTTCTTTTCTAAAATTTTTATTTTTTAAACTAAAATATTTATTTTTTATAAATTTTATTGGGTCGTTTGACGGGCATGATGGATTTCGCCATTTTTATGAATTGTTCTGGATTTTTATTCAAAATATCGATATAATTTTCTTTACGTAAGATTTTATGGAGATTTTCTTTAATTTTCTTTTTTAATTTTTAATAATAGCCTTTATTCGAATTTGTTTTTGGTTGTTTTATGTCTTTCGGTTATATTTGAGTAGGTTTTTGTGTAACACTTCTTGCTCGTGTTTTATTTTATTTTTAATTCAGTTGTTTCATTTTTGGGTATATTATCTTTCTATTATCATTGTTTACTTGGTGTTTTATATATTTTTATTTAAGTAAACTTAATGCTGGATATGCGTGTTGTGTACTGACACATTTCGTCCCATTCCTAACTTTGGGTTTAGAAATCAGTTCTAGCCCAACATAACCTACATAAAAAATCTCAAAGATTTCGAGAAAAAATATTGACAAACCTTGAAAATCGTTAAAAATCATAAAATTTGAGTTGACCAACATAAAAATCCTAGAAATTTTAGAAGAAAAATCCTCAGTAAGGGCGTGGGTGGGTATGTTAGTTAGCGGGCCCTTATCCATCTACTAATTATAATAATTATCTGTAAAATACTTTAATAATACAACATTAAATATTACAACGCACTTATCTTATGTTCAGTTTATCTAAATGAAATGTTTGTTTAAGTTATTCAATTAAATCATTCACATTAGTATTTGACATGAAATTATTTGTTATATTTTTTTATTTATATATTTTATCAAATCTGAATGGCGAGGAACCGATATCAATTTGTTCACGGGATCGCCCATTTAGAATATCCGATATTAAATGCGCAAACTTTAGTGCGATTTGTGTAAAACAAGGTAAAAATTATTTTCAGTTTAATTTGATTGATTGAAGAATAAAATGTTTCTTAAATATTTATACGGTAAATTATTTAATTTTTGTTTTAATTTTTCAAAGTTTATTTTAACCAATTAGTTAAATATGCAAATGAATTTATTTTTGATCCGTATAAATCTGATCATTGCTAGAATATGTTTTTATTATCAAAAGTTTTATTATAGTAAATGGTATTTATATTTAAATTAAAATTAAATAAAATATAAAAATAAATATATTGAGATTATGCAAATTAGTGTATATAGCACAAAGTGCAAACCAATTAAAAATCAATATTTGTCGGAGAAAAAATTGTATTAGCGAGTGCATAATGAAAGGATAAGTATGAATAATTTCAAATTTATAAGGAGTCTCTGGACAACAGTTAATTATAAAAGTCAGGACCAATTAATTAATTGATATAAGTTAATCAATTTAATAATTAAACAAAATTCTGAGCTTCACAGGTTTGACAGCTTCAGCCTCTCAATCTGAAATAAAAAGATTTATTTTTGTTGAGATTCTTCGGTTTTTTAGGCCTGATTATTTCATTTGAGAAATGAGTGAAGTGAAAAGAACCTTCTAAAAGGAGCGATCTACATAGCCGGTCGGTGGTATGGTAGAAGACAAATTTTATAATGTCTTACTCAAATAATGTAACTGTATTTGATATTTTTCTTGTATTGGTCTGGCATCCTCCCAGTTAAATATATATGATTTTCTTACATGTTAATAGTTGTCAACAAATAAATGTATTGCAAAAATATAAAAAATATTAGCTAACTTGTGGATCTCATAATTTATTCTGAACCAATTGTGGTGATATTTGTGCTGATGGGGCAAAAGCAGTGACAAGTTTGCAAAATGAAAACGATTTATGTCGTAGCTGACCATAAAATCAAGGAAATACTTGGTGAGATTTGTCAATACGGTCAACAAAAGTAGATTTTTCAATGCCCGATTTTGAAATCACAAAAGGGTCTAAGGTGTTTTTAAGCCTTATCTATTTTGTTTCAAGGAATTTTTCAATTAAAAATGACAATTCAAACTAAAGTCTTTTTATTATTATTTTTTATTTTTCCAGTGTATCTAGCACGTATGGATTGCATATCACTACTTTGATAGATTTCTGAAAGTTCTTACATTTATTTATATGTTTCTGTTTCACACTTTTGCTAACTTTAATATCTTACCAGGTAAATTTGGCATAACCTCCTTTCCGTTAGACGTAATGGCTACTAATAATGTCTCTAGCCCTTTATAATAATGCACTAATCGTTGACATTTTTCATTGTTTGAATGAATAAATTGCAAATATATTTCAGGCGATGAACAGTGCAATCAATTGCGGAACTCGTGCGAACGTAAACATTTTCATTAAAATAAACCGTATTTTATTGGTGACTTTTAGAATGCCCCCCGAACGAAGTTGCAGTAAAATGTAAATTGTTTTAATTAATAAAAATGATAGATTTAATTAATTAATTGATTACATTTAGTTATGCTGGAGATATTGAAAATTGTTAAGTGTAATTTATTGGTTTTTCATTTTTAAAATTTTAAAGTTTTATAATTTAAATCTATTTAATTCGTGAAATTCTTAAATTTTGCATAGCTGACTTTCAAATCCTCAGATGACCCTCGAAATATATAGGCTACATTTCTATATCTGATCAAAATACCATATGAAAGTTTTAATTTACACGTAAACCCCTTTAACAATTATTTTAATCATTGGTTTTCTCGGGTGGTCTTCCATACCGTAGAACTTTATTTCAAATAATTTTAGTCTCGTAGGAGAATATCTTTTTGTTTGACCATAAACTTTGATTGTAGACCTTTTGTATTTTTGAGTGATATTAAGACTTTGGAGTCAGCCTTATTTGTTGTTGATAATTTATATGGAAACTATAAATTATCAACAAAATGAATACGAACCCAAAAGTCTCAATACTACTCATAAATACAAAATGTTTTTATGTAATAATCTGTTATATTTTATTTTTATTTTTTATTTTTGGTTTTTTGCTATATTCAATAAAACACAGGTGAGAATCGTTTGTTTATGGATGACAGAATTATTCATTGTTCAAAATGTAAAAAAAAATATTATATATAAATTCATTAAGTATTGTCTGCAGCTAGTATCAAATCCTATTTATCAAATATCACTTTTAATATCCATAGGTTACGAAGTAGAAGGTAAAGAATTCGTTAGTATTGAAGAAGCTAAAACAATTAACGTATCACTGAATGTGACAAAAATAAACATTTGTTAAAAACATCCGAAACCTATAAATAGTAGGAATTTGTTGATGATATTTTATAATAATATTTTTATGTAGAAATCGTGTCTTTTATTTTATGTATTTTGGAATCTTATATGATTTATTCATTTCGCTTTTACAAGTTAATTGTCTCACGCAATTCAAACAAATATACAATCACGAAACCTTTTCAGAGACCCTATAAATTGTATTCCGTGTTTCCGCAAATGCATCCATAGGTAAGAGTAACAGGGAAAAGTAATTAATTATATTTGTCCGAATAATTTTAAACTCTTTCTTGATCACATCAATTCCAAAAATATATAATTTTACATGGACAGAAAAAGATTGAGAAATCAAGTTTTAATACTAATGCGAATAGTAATAAGCTTACTTATTTGATATATGTTAAACTACTTGGCCACAGTATTGATGGGACACATTAATTTAAATAACTTTTCAACATTCAACTTTTAATATTATTAACAATATTAAAACAAAAAAGAATATTTTACGTCTATAATATCTTGAGTATGAAAACATCAAACACTTCTTTCTACAAAAATTCTATTATTTTAAATTATATTTATATGATAATTATATTTACTTTTAAATAGTTAATATATTCTTTACAATTATTATTTATATATAATACTTCTTAAATGCTAAATTAATTAATATATAATTTATTAAATTAATTAATTTAATTTAATTAAAATGTCTAATTTGATTTAATCCTTACAATATGAATATATATTTATGAAAGTTTTTATATAAAAAATGTTAATTTAAACAAAAATTTCAGATCAATTTGTTGATTTTTTTATCGCCATTTGTAAGTGTTAATTAATATTTAAATATTATTCATAAATATTACGATTTCAGTGATTGTCAATGTTGTCATCTTCTTTTTACTGGTCTTCGAGAATCGGTTCAAGCTTATATGTAAGTGGCAAGGGTGAAGTTTATATATATTTTCGGTTTAGTTTGTAATTATCACAAATTTCATAAATCTGACATGGACTTTGAAATGTTTATAAAATATTGGTGATTTTGAAAGAGTGAATTTAATGATATAGACAATTTATTTTTAAAAGAATTTCGAAACTTTGCTATATTTTTGTGTTAAAAATAGCATATGGATAGCATATTATATTTCTTTACCCTTTAGTGGGGAAAAAATATTTTTAATGTTTTTCAAAACTTTTTTTAATTTAAAGTTGCAGTTTAATGTTCAAGTTATGATCAGTGAAAGAAAATAAAAATTTGGATAAAATATTAAAATTAATTAAAAATATTTACGATTAATAATTATATTTACAAATGTTACTTTTACCATTTATAATTGGCATATTTGAGCGAGACAAGATTCTTGAACCTTCAAAAATTTTCTCGATAAGTTTAAAATAATTAAAAAAATATTTCATATTTTATTTTAAAAAGTTGTTGATTTGGAAAGATTCCATCATTAGCTATGATTAGGATTAAATTAAAAAGGATTATTTTATTTTGGAAAATTCTCTTTGAATATATTTTGCAACTTATATTTAATAATATTTAAATTATTGTTTTAATTTCGAAAGCCTTTCTTGTTTCACTGTTGCGTAAGAGTCTATTTTTTGAATTTTTAAGTAAATAAATGAAGGATTAAGATAGAGGACAATATTAATTTAATTATTTTATTTTGATTTTCATAAATATTTTTTTATTTCAGCTAAATTTTTATTTTCATTCAAATCTAAAGGTAAATTTAAATTTTGATATTACATATTAATTTAATAATTTTTAATGAATTTAAACATTTAAACTTTTTATTTTGGCATCGTTGTTCCAATGGACCTAGAAGCCATTCTTGAATAATTTCAGTACATTATGTTTGAGAACAAATTTTGTCCTTTATTATGTGTGTAAATAAAGGAATACATACTTAATAAATAATTAAATACTTAAATCAAACTTGAATCTAAGAGAGAGTAGAACATAAGGAGAGTAGAAAAGCGAAAAAAAAGTGTAAAGGCAAGAAGGAAAATGAGTCGAATATAAACTAGTTTAAAATAAAAAAAAACTAATCCATGAAATATTATTTTAGTGAAAACATTATTTTTAATATTAAAGTTTTTATTTTGAATCGTTAAAAATTAAAGTTTAATATTTAAAACCTACAATTACACGAAAATAATAGCAAAAACTAGAATTCTGTGTTTAATAAGTTTGTAAAGATTTGCACAAAAACAAGATGCTGAAAGGCTCTCTTTATTAATGTTTTGTTTAACGCTCTAGATTCCTAATATCAGTGTATATTCTCATCACAAGTAGTATGATGTGGCCCAAGGGTTTATTAATATTAGAAAGAAAGAAAAGATAGAAAAAATACAAACACAATACATTCATTGTAAGTCAATAAGATTATATAAAAATATTATTAAAAATTATAAGAACTTTTTTTTTCAATTTCACCACTGATTATTTTTCCCATTGAATTTATTAAAAAGAAAATTTGAAGACTAAATCATATTATTGTTGATTTTGTTGAGGTTTTTGAAGCCTGTTTGATTGTCTTTGAAGTTTTGGCGTATTATTTAAATTGTATAGAGGGGCTTTGGAAGCAATTTGGGATATGGAGAATTGTAGTTGGTCGATTTTCTTGAGGGAGAATTACGGGTTAACTTTTGCTTGATCTTAATTACTATTATTATTATCAATTAGAATTATTAGAAGCATGCAGATTCAAGTACTAATCTAAATTAAAGGGGAAATATGTTGGAATTTAATGAGACATGCACAAAAACAAAATGAAAATCAATAAAAACATCAAATTCGCAATAATAATTTAAAGTACAAAAATATTAATTAAAAATTCAAAAATTAAAACATGAATATTTTCTGGGAAATTTTGGCATGAGTGGAAGCCGAACAAAGAGACCAGTTCAAATATAATAAAAATTAAGTTAGTGGGGTCCCTAAAAGGAATTAATTACAAAAAAACGAAAATTAATTAAAAATTAATTAGCAAATAGAAACCCCGAGCTAATGGGAAACCCGAGCAGTGTGAGAGGACCCAATTGGTCAATCGAATTAGCCAACGAGTAATTAAATTGGGGCAAACTATCAAAAAATGAATAAATTGCCCAAACCAATTAGGTCGGTAAGAGGAAGCACGGGGAAAAGTATCCAAAGTAATTTGGTAAGGAGATAATAAAATAAAGACACGGGTATAATAGAAACCGGCAAGTAAACAGAATTGCAAGTTTGTCCAAGAAAGAAAAGTGACAGTATATTTAAAAGGAGTAAAATTGAATTTAACTTAGTGCTAACCAAATCGTTTTGAATCTAACGTACCAGAAAGGAACATCTCCCGTTGAAAGATTTATCCCTGTACAATATTCAGATTGAAATGAAAAGTGTGCAGAGCAAAAAGAGTTATTTACAGTTGTGTAAATGGAGATTGTTTCATTAAAGTATATAATAAAAGAAAAGCGTAATTGTGATATTTTCGAATAAATATTCGAATAAATATGTGACACTAAGGAGTCAGATAGTGACTTTCACAAAGTACCCAACAATTGTAAATCGCTAGTAGCAAATTGTAGAGGACCTTGGTTGAATTCAAAAGAATTATAAATCTTCGATGAGACGAGAAATCAAAAAATTAATAAGATTTTTAGAGGATCAAAAAGGCTATTAGGGGAGATTTAGAATGTGTAACGGAATCTTTTAGGTAGGCGGTACCTTTTAAAGATTTATGGGGGTATGACAAATTTTTATGGAAGGTATAAAAATAAATTTTAAGAGGGTATGAAATAACAATTGTAGGTATCGTATCAAGGGGGTCGGTGGCATTTTCACTTTAGTGTACCGGCATCACATTTACTACTCGAATGTTAATGAAGTCATGCATAAACATGGAAACTGAAATATATTTTACTGACCACAATAAAGCATTCAAATAAATCGTATAAAAAGTGATTTTAAATTTTATTATATTTTAAAATATATAATGTGTATGTAATGTTGTGTTTAGAAAGAGGCAACATATATCAATTGATGCATAGCAGGAAAGGGACAGTAGCTTACACGGATTTCATTGGTATATTTTTATTGTAATTACTACTGGTTATAAATATTATTATTATTATTATTATTATTATTATTATTATTATTATTATTATTATTATTATTATTATTATTATTAATATTAGTATTATTATTATTATTATTATTATATTATTATTATTATTATTATTATTATTATTATTATTATTATTATTATTATTATTATTATTATTATTATTATTATTATTATTATTGTTATTATTATTATTATTATTATTATTAATATTGTTATTATTATTATTATTATTAATATTAATATTATTATTATTATTATTATTATTATTATTATTATTATTATTATTATTATTATTATTATTATTATTATTATTATTAATATTATTATTTTAAACAATTAAATGATAATTAAAGCGTTTTGCTGCGAATAATTTATTTAATAAAAATGAAAAAAATCAACTATAAGATAGCCCTTGTCAAGAAATTTATGTTAAATGTTAATCTTTATTTAGAAATAGTACTTTAATTTATTGAAATTATGAGACCACTTTAATGTAGATTTAAATAATGAATTTGAAATTTATATAATTTATGCATATAAATTAATGACTAAATAAAACATTTGAATTAATTCGCACCCGGTTATAAATTAATTCTTGATAACCATGTTTTACTCAGCTCAAGGAATTTTATAAATATTTATTTAATTATGATTATTTGATTATTTGAATACAAAAAGAGTAAATCTGAATTCTGGGTTTACAGTAAATTTATCGTGGGGAAATTCTTCTCAAATTCAAAAACTTTTAGTATCCAGGAAATTACAGATTTTGATATTTTTCATTTGACTTTTTACATGGTTTATTAATTTTTATCAAAAATAATAAAAAACTTAATCTGAAAAAGTTTACTAAATAGCATTTTAAAAAATGACTAAAAGTTAAAATTATGAGCTAAGCCACGAAGGTAATCCATTCTGTCACGATTATAATAATCTCGAACAATACGTTGAATACGAAGAGCACTGTCTCGGTAAAGTTTTTTGACTGCAGGAGTATTAGTTCCACTGAATTTCTCACGATGAATTTTATGGATACGGAATTCTGGTATTTCATTGTTATATATTTAACACGTATTATTGGCACTGATTATTTCCTGATCTGAATTTATTAACGCCTATGTGAACAAAAGATATTATTATTATTAATTATTTTAAAGTAATTTTATTTGGTGGTAATTAAATTTTATTTAATTTTATGACAAGATAAGAATAAGAAAGGAGATGAAAAATAAAGAAGCTAAGAAAATTTTCTTTCGTTGTTCTGGTTCCATCTTCCCTATCTTTTTATTTTCTTTTGATTGTATTTTCTTTATTTTTCATTCTACTTTATTACGTCGCAATAATTTGATTTTATTATATTCTAATGAACGCATGAGTCGTATTTTTTGGAGTCTGGAAAATTTAGAGATTTGATAGCATCTCTTCAAATTTTTTCATCATTGAAATGTAATGCAGTGAGAGACTGATTAATAAATCCTAGTTTAATATTCTTAATGTATTTTTTAATGACTGTAAGCCATTTCTTCAATAGTATTTTTATGAGCAAATTCTACTGTTTCACAAATCCAGAAAACAAAGCCTTAATGTTCAATATTAATGCGTAGATTCAGTGTTTGAATGTTTTTAATAGTTTGGGTGTTAAATTGGGAGTCTGTGAATTTTTGTTGTTTTCAAATGTATTGAATAGTAAAATTAGTATGTTAAATGACGAATTTTTTAAATTTATAGATAGTCGATTATTATTAAAATGAAATTGAAAAGAATTATTATTATAAATTTTAAAAGGTTATTAATTTTGATTAAAAAATTTAATAATTGTTGATTAACCTATTATATTTATATCCTTTTCTATCTTATCTGATAATGATAGCGAGACATATCGAAATATATCGTAAAATAGAAGTTTGATTATCGCTTTCTAATTATTAAAAAGTATTATAATTATTTTGATTACTTTTAATAAGTTTTAATAAAATTAATTTTCACACTATGATGTGTAAAGATTATTTTTTATTTTTTGTTTAATTTTTAAAATAATAATATTTTAAAAAGTCTAAACAATTTACAATCCCTATATACATCATATTTAATCTCTTAAACGTATACACCTTACTCTTGTAACTATGTGAAAACAAATTTCACTATTAAAATCATCGCTCTTGAATTATTGAAAAAATATAACAGAAAGTTCATGTTACATTGTGATATTATTTCTGCCTTCTAGGAGATTTCGGAACAAAATTGAAATTCCAAATACCTGGAGCAAGATAAGGTGATAGAACTGCATGTTTATGGCAACGAAAACGTTGTCAAAATCAAGAAACGAATTTGTAAGAAATGGCCCAAAGCTCAATCAGATAGTTACAAAATCATGAAATTGATATATAAAGGGAGCTGCCTTGATGACAATCAGAATATTATGTCACACATTAGGTCATACAAGAGGTGTAATAATATGCCAGATGGAATTATTCTGTGAATGCGAGGTAATTAGTGACCCCATTGATTGTTGATCAGTTGGTCTTATAGTGATATTCTCGTTCTGCGCGTGAATGGCATCAAACGGGACACTGAGCTCGTTCAAATTAATAAGAATAAAAAGATTTCTGATCTGAATCAGATCTTGTGCAAATTATTTGATCAGTCAAATCTTATCACATTGGTAAAACATACAGCTTATTATTCAGAATTGAATAATCATGACCTGACCCTAGCGATGGCTGATATCAAGGACAATGATCGTATTGCGGCGATCGTAAAGTATTTATATTTATTTCTAATTTTGTTTTAATTATATTCAGGAAAGCCGTGAAAGTTAAATTTTCATCCCTTATTGATAGTAATGAAGATTTTGTTATGGAATTATCGAGCGGTGAAAGTTTTTCGTCTATTATCAATACAGTTAAACAAAAATTTAAATCTGAAGATTTCGTTTTAGTGGTGGGCAAAGGCGATTCAATATCAAAGCAATTTTTGTTCCAATATAATATTGAGGATGACCACCAGATTCCTTTCTGTAGATTTTATGCGTAATTTTGGTTGTTGCTTACTGATTTCATTGCCATCTCATTCTAGCTTGGATGCGCTATCAAATGAAAAGAAACTGGAACCGCAAAGGTAATCTCATTTCATTACATAAATTAAACCGTTTTCATTCATATAATATTCATGATGACTGTCAGGTTAAATATTGCATATGTTATGAGTATTTTTGATTTATGTACTAATTTCATTCTAGAATGGACTCGCAGAATCAAGAGGTGAAACCTACAAGGGTAGCAAAAGAAAGGTAATCGCATTTAATCATTAAATTTGTCAAATTTGAATATATCAAGGTTTAG